>KN726686.1:20168-33374 GCA_000816745.1 Ancylostoma duodenale
GCCCCTCCTCCCCCGCCCCCCCCCCCTGCGTCCGCCACTCATATATATATAATATGTCATTACTTCTTTGAAGTATTTAGTATCCTTACAATGAAAAAAAAAGAATACTTAAAAGAAGTAAGAACACTTGAAAGTTTATTACCAAATTAGTTGAAACTTCTATGATCCTATTCCATCTTTTTTCATCTTTATCCTTGAGAATCTTAGTGAAAAGTGATTTTTCCGCATAGAACTGGAAACATGGCAGATATTTGTGAACTCAAACAGAAACGCAACGTAGGACAAGTAGTTCAGCAACAACAACAGCAAAACAATCCCTCCACCGAGCCTCTACCTTAGCGGAGGCTGTAACCAGAAGAGCTGTCCTTAATCTCGAAGATCATTCAGAGGTCCGTTCCTAAGATTTACACGCCTGTCACTGGTCGCGTGCAAGAAGCATGCGCCGTAAAATATTGAACACGTGGGTTCCACTCGAATTTAGCGCCCAGTAATGAATGAGCGCTATTTCATTTGCGCAATACTTATTTTAAGCAGAATCTCATGATCTTGGGTACTGTCGGTATATATTGAGCCGAGTGACCTTTTTCCTACAATTGTGATCAGACCGCAGTGTACAAGGATTACAAGTCATCATTTGAAAAAAAGCCCCGAAACCGTTTTTGAAACAGGAGTTACGTAGAGAATGGCTATGCTCACTATTTAGCGGTGCTATCTGATGTCCATTGGCGATACATTTGGCGAGGTTCGTTTGGCAACCTCGCAGAAGGGTTTGCAACTACCCAGGCAAACGAAGTCCGTCATATGTATTTTGCCAAACAAGAAGTCCCGTCAAATGTATTGCCAAACGAACCTCTCCAATTGTATTGCAACGCGAGCCCCGCCAATTGTATCGCGTATTGTTCGGTACGAGCTTATTCGCATAGTGAACTTTTAATCTTGTGTGTCCTGTTCAGCTTTAGAGCTCAATAGAGTTAAAATATTGTAACGTCCACCAAAAAGAAAATAAAAAGACTTCCACAGCTTTCTCTCAAAACGAATACAGTCGCCTTTGTCCAAAAACGGGGAACTTCTAGAGAAGGCTCCTTAGGTGTGATAAATTTGCGACGGTGCCTACAATTAGAGAAATAATGGGTGCCTACGGTAATTCCGTCCCATACATAGGTGGCGCAGATGTCCATTTTCCCCTATATTTTCTTTCCATTCCATTTGTGCAAGAAGATATAATCTCTCTCACACACATTCAAGTAGACCATTAATAATTTAACCATGCGGTAGTCATCTAAAAATGAATCATTTTAGGAGATCATTTGCCCGGAATCGGTTACATGCAGTCAATCAAAGGGTGTTAGCCCGACGAGTTGCTAGAAAGCAACCACTGATCGGTGTAAAGCTTGTTGACAAAGCGTTCATCCGGATTGGAGGATACATTTTTGTATGCCTCAAGTAGGGCTAACTTAACCCATCTTCACCATTTTGTTCGCATTCAAAGTGAAGTATGCGAGCGGAGAGAGCATCAGTAGAAAGTCTGGCGTCAGCTTGACCGGCAAACTGGTAGAGTGTATATAGAGTGTATACCTATACACAGTGTAGTGTATGAAAGTCCCAAATAAATATGACCACTCCTTCAACAATCTCTAAAAAACAACAAATTCAAAGACATTCACCTGTAGACGAGCAGAAGAACGGTTCCATTTATCCAACCTGATCGACGGCACGAGTTCTTTGGTGACTGTCCTGTTCTGGTTGAAATATGTGAGCAAATCCGTCAAATCGAAGTCATCCCCGTAAGAGGAAGATCCTTCGGTCATCGGGAAGCTGCCAAATCTCTGAAAGTTGCAGCGTCCGCTTACCACAGCGATCGATGGAAGAGCAATAGAACAATTATTCGTGACAAGTGATTTAGTAGATTAAGCAGTAGATGCACTCCCGTATCATTTTCAAGAATTTGGGAGCAGTGCTCGCACGATGAGAGCCTCAGCTCATGAATTTAGGTTCAGCCCTCGTACGGTTTGAATGTCTAAGGCCAATGGCGTCCTTCAAAGCGGCACCGTTGTTGTGAGTAAACTGAATGAAAATGATGAGAACGAAATGTTACAAGTTCTCGCATCTTATCACATAATTCGTTTGGGATAGCTCGTGGGCATAGTAGCAGTTTTACGGAAACTGTTGAGGCCGAACGGTCGCTGTGAAGTATGCTATTAGCCTCAGGCCCGTGGCATACCACACAGCTACGGTGTCGCTGCGACCGTTCACTGGCAAACGTTTTCGTACAACTGCTCCCATGCAAGCACGCTATTCCACCCAAGCTGTGTGATGAGATATGAGAACTTGCAACGTTTTGTTCTCATCATTTTCATTCGTTTTCTTCACCGCGACCACGTCGCTGTCAAGTATACCATGGGCCCAAGGGCACCTTTATCACTTGAAGTAACACAAAATCGGTCGCCTGCCACTGCTCACCGTTACAACCAGCCAAATGAAGGTTGTCGATGCAGGTTGTAATAGACTGCTCGAGACGGATCCATGGACATTAAAAGCACCAGCCCCGATAACTTTTATGTCGAAATTTTGAAATTCTTGGAGTCTAGACGATAGTCCCAGTAATTCTACGCAATTTGCACCGCCGAAGGCATCTGCATTTCCAAGATATCACAAGTTAGACAAACTATCCGGGTATCCACACATGGGTTGTGGGGGTACACCGACCAGTTCTTTTCTGCCGTAGTCAGTCAGTTTTCCAAAGACAACGTTTGTTTCCATGTTCATTTCGATAAGTTTCAAATTGTGATAATCTGCTTCCCCCATTTACACTCATTCTATTGTTATTAGAACCTATGATTGCTTCTTTTTCCCAAAACATTCAAATTTTCAAACATGGTATGAGTATTTGTTAGCTCTTTATACTTAACCAGTCTGGCCGTTCGGCTGACGCCGGACTTCCAGACTTCTGCTGAAGCTCGCTTCGCTCGCATAGTTCGTTTTGAATGAAAATAGAAATGATCTAAATAGGTACAGTAAACCTATCTGGGATAACGAAAACTGATAACCTCACACCTGGCGCCAACGCTATTCTAATAAGCCCACCAACCCATCAGCGGTAGCTTTTCCCATATCGGCGACGATGACATGAGTTGACTGTGGTGGATAATAATTTGATGCAACCGATTCAGTTTAAATGACCTCTTGAAATGATTTATGTTCACCCCTCTGTTGTGATACTTTAAGGAATAAGAGCATACTGGAGCGTGCGAACAGGAAAGAGAGGGTTGGTTTCAGACACTAATGGAAAGGATTGAAAAGACGAAGGGAAATACGTACTGCACGCTCAGATCACGCAAGCGTGAGACGAAAGTGACGCGAAAGTTCTGCGGTTGGTGGAGACTTCCTCTCCACCAACCGCAGAACTGGACGGACCCGTCTCGTGGCGTTTCCTACATTTGGAGCACCGATGCACCTCTAGCACAGCATTGGTCCCATTTTCTGGCATTTGGGAGCCAGCGCACTCCTTTCACAGTGGTCGATTCATCTCCGTCACTTTTGAGCGCCGCGCACCCTTATCACAGCGGTGGACCCGTCTCCCCACTATTGGGCGCCGGACCACCCTTATTACAGCGGTGGACCCGTCTCCTCACTGTTGGGCGCCGGACCACCCTTATCACAGCGGTGGACCCGTCTCCCCCCATTTTGGGCACCGGCGCACCCTCCTCCCTTGGTGGACCCGTTGCACACCACCCAACCTTCTCCTCGATCTCATTCCTACCTCACTCCACCACTCCACACCCGTCTACTCCCTTTTATATGATCTCATAATCACCATCACTGACCAATCAGGGAATTTCGTTTCACACACACACGTGACAGACAGACTAAGCGCTTTATTATAAGTCATGATCATAAGTTTTGTTTATTTCCTTGAAGTATGTCTCTGTGATAAACACTTTTGTCCTTTTTGTTTGTGCTCTTTTCTCCTTCAGAAAGCTGAAAAAATAGTCGAGCATCTAGTTGCGCCATGAAATTCGCTGGTAATAAAGGCAGCGTTATCGACTTTCTTCTCACAATCAGACAAAGTGCCAGAAATTCCGTAGCAGAACAGAGGCCTTTCGGAAATTCCGCGGCAGAATAAAACGGATTTCGGAAAAAAAGCAGCAGGAAAGAAGAAGGTTCACAGCATAGAGACGCAGAGGAGAAAAGCGCTTTGGAATTTTTGCAGCAGAAACGCAGGAGAACCGCAGGAGAAAATAACTGCCTCAAACTCCGGAAAATCCGCAGTAGGACACCTCATCTAATGAAGCGGCACATTGATTGATTAGCCGGTCGTACTTGCTTCGAACCTTCATTACCACCTATCCAAATCATCGTCGTTGCTCACCATCTGCCACAATTTTTCGCAATTTCAAATATTTCACATTCCATAACGGTCTTGGGCTACTTTTGACCTGATTTCGTTTTACTGTTCCTTTTTGCGTGCAGGACTGGAGAGAACATGCAAACTAGGGCTCCTCAATAGGCTGAACACGAATGTGACAACTAATTCGTGCCAAATTCAATAGCTTGAACACGAATATGACAACCAATTCGTGCCAAATTATCGATCTATTGATTTTGTCGTTTTTTTTTTCGCTTTTGTTCAGAGGTCAGTGAGGATTTATCTACCATAGCTCCTCAACACTACGAACACGAATATGACAACCGTTTTCCACTTGATCACTTGTTTTTGGTTTAACAATTTTATTGATTTTTTGCTATCTCTGCCCGGGTTCTTGAACATGCTGAACAAGAATGTGGCACCCGTTCTGAATGACACTATCAATTTTTTTGATTTTATCGATTTTTTCCACTCGCCTAGGGGTCCTGGTGAACATATTTTATGCGGTCCTCCAATGCACTGGACACGAATATGACAAGAATTGTGAGTGTGACACCCATTTGTCTTCTTTCAGTGTGTGGGCATGTTCATGCACGGGTGCGAGGGTGTGCTTGAATGTCTGCAGGTCGTATCCTGCACATGTATTCGACCAAAAACCCTGCATTACAGTGAGAGGTCCAGGGGACTGTTCGGAGTCCCCTTCACCACATATGCTCCGACGTTCACTCCCAGGAAGCCCAGCTAACTTCCCGGTGAAACCTTACCCTTAGCCCTTGCGAGGAAATAGAGCAGCAAGCAAGCTCTTCCCTGTGGGTTTCATATTCTCAAGCTACACACAGCAGTAGCAGAAAGTTTTCTCCTGATCACGGAAGAGTCACTAGTATTTCCATCGAGGATTTGATGATGCAGGCCAGGAAGATCAGATACGACGTCATCTGACCGAGAGGAGGGGACACCAGCCACTGAACGCCACCTTCGACAAAAGGAATGTTCCTTGGAATCCACAACAGTAGAGGAGCTGGTGGAGTTGGTGTCCTCATCAACACGAACCTTCTAATGAACACGGACTCGTTCGAGCTACAAGCTCTTTGCGCGAGTAATCCTCAACAAGGTCGAGAGGACTCTAGATGAAGGACAACTGTGCGGGCAAGGAGGGTTCAGCAAAGGACCGTCTGTACGATCAACCACATACAGACGGTCACGAGACCTATCAAATAACAAGATGTCTCTCTGTCTGACGTTCATCGATTCAAAGGAAGCCTTCGACTTCGCCGGAACAGAAACGGTCCTGGAAGCTCTGGGTAACCAGAGCGGCAGTACTCAATGCATCACAATATTTCGTGAACTCTAAAGCACCTTCACGACCAAAATTTCGCTATTCTACACCGACACCACTGTTGACGTCAAGAGGGGTGTTAGACAAGGCGACATCATGTCACCAAAACTATACATCGCCACTTTCGAATGCCGAAACTAGAATGAGTTAACATGGGAGTGCAAATTGTGACTCAACCACCTTCGCTTCGCCGACGACATTGTTTTTATAACATGAACTGTCAGGAAAGCGGAATGCTGGCCGACTTCTTCGATAGGAGTGAAAAGGTCTTCACCTGATTCTGACGAGAACGATGTTCATGAAAGAGAATGCCCCCTCCTTTGGTCTCGGATTTCTCGTTCTCAATCATGGAACAACCATATTCGGATGATCCAGCTACGTATGTCAAGGTCGGAAAGCTGTAGGAGGAAGCGAGCGGCTTGGGGAGCCCACTAGGTTCCGTGCCTACCTCTTCAACACAACGGTTCTCCCTGCATCACCGTACACCTCAACAACCTGGACATTGCGCAAGCAGGATGAGAACGCGGTCAGAGTCCTCGAACGCTCCAACGTGACGGTGGTGCTAGGAATAATCCGCCGCACGCAAGTGAGCTCTGGAGTATGGAGTTCCACCCTGCGTCAACAGTCGAAGATCAGGGACGCTGCCGCTTACGCCAAGTCAAGTAAGATCAGGTGGGTTGGGGACGTGATGCATCTTAACGACAACTGTTGGACAAGAACCGTCAGTGACTGGGCTCCACGGGACGTCAACAGCACAGTGTTATCACCACTGACCCAATGGGCAGACTTCTTCACAAAGTCCTTCAAAGAAAGGTACGATGCTCTCCGTGTTCCTCAAACGGACGAAATCCATTGGACAACTCTGGCTCGCGAAAGGGATACATGAAAGGATTGCAGGTGACGGCTTGGTATACCGAGTCAAGGTGATCAAGGTAATTGTGAGTACCATTGTTTCCTTGTAATTCCGATATATTTACATTCTTATATGTTCTTATAGTTCTGTGAATTTGTGAAATCTTCGTCTTCCCAAGTATTATATCTGTTGTGGTTTGCTGCGTTTGAGCAGCTTATGATGTAAAGTGAGCCGTGCATTTTTCGCGAACTCGATAAGCGCGCTATGCGTCCAGGCCGCTGGCGCTGGAATAGCGGCCGTAATAACAAATCATGGTTTTCGTCGTAGTTTTTAATCATGTTTAATGCCATCTATCAAAAATACTTAATAACTGTCAAGGACAGCGTGATTTGCTCTTACGGCGGCGATTCCAGTGCGCAACGACGCAGCCACGTAGCGTGTTTATCGAGTACGCGAAAAACGCATCGCTATCGACGATTACTGTTTGTGGAATCGATGTTCGAGAGATCAGGGATGTTTACGGAATAGGTGCTTTGTTCTGTCTATTTCTCTTTGTTTCGTGTATCATCATTCTTGAATAATTTAATATTATAACCATGAATCAGTAAAAATTATGCTGCATTTAATGTGGGTTTTCTTCTTCATTCATGGCGCATAGGCGTAGTATATGATACTACCGTCGTTTCGAAAATTCCGCACCAAAATACTCCCGTTTGGAATTTCCGCAGAAGAATGCCGGAATTTCCGCAAGATGATACCGGAAATTCCGCACCAGAACAGCGGGGAAACCGACTGGTTACCTGCGGAAATTCCGGTATTCTGCTGCGGATTTTTCGGCCCAGTGTCTGAGATGAGCTACTCCACTCGTGCAACTCGGAAACCATGCTATAATGCAGCAATTTGGAAGCATTTGAGGACCTTTTTACGGTGAGTTCTGACAAAATTGACCACTTTATCCATGGTCCTCATAGTCAGAAACCAAACATCGCGCTAAAATCCCAGTGACAATCTTTTTTTCATAAGGCTTGCCTTTAAGGAATGCGCCAAAGTAAATGCAAAGAAAGATCCTCTGAAGATACGAAGGCGTGCACTACTTTTACGTGCACTAACTTCGTTTCCAGGCAACTTCGTTGTGTTTTTATCCCTACCCATATAAGTTTTGACCTATGTAATAAAAATAAACGTAAGTATGCAAGCGGAGAGAGCGCTAGGTGGAATCCGAAAATCCGACGTCGCCGAACGCCCAGAATTCCAGCTACAAACCTCGTAGGAAACCTCGAACACACAGCATTTCTGATATGGTCACTTCAGTGGAAATTTTCAGTAATTTGAAATTTACCTGAATCTTTTCAATAACAAATTGGATCGGACCACCACGTGTTTCCCACTTTTTATCACTTTCAAGGCATTTCTTGTAGAATAATCGAGCTCTTGGTAGAGCTTTTAGTTGCAAACCTTCAGCCTCTTCCAAAATACCTAGAAAAGATGACTCCATGATGTCTGAGTACAACGTTTTAGACACGCAAGCGTTGTAGCCCTTCAATTTCAGTTTGTTGGCATAGCAAACGTAGAGGTCTTTCTGTCCTACTTTCCGGATGTCAAATTCCAACTACAACGATATGCCAGCTTCGCTATGTTATCACTGTGAACCAACTCTGACAAAATGGTACGATCAAAGCCGTAATTTTCTTGTTCGAACAACACTCAAGCCAAATAGTAAACTTGGCCTTCTGGGTGGATGAAATCGCGATTATGATAAATTCTATGACTTCGTGCAATTTCCATAACAACAAATTTTCCGAGCAAAGACGAGGATTGGCTATGGGAAATCGTATCGCACTTTTACTGGCTATCATCTTTTTGGACCACATCGAGAAGATACTCAGGCAGTCGTGGAGGTTGACTGCAGATGGAAATTGGTCCATCCCCAGTTGTCCTCGGGGTGGACCCCAAATCGCGGGGCACCTACCCCCCACATATCGCAGACGTTCCCCCCACGTGCCCTCGTGGCTATTCCCGACTCCGCAAAGGGATGCTGCTTCTTTACACATGTTCAGATGGCAAAATTTGAGCAGATTACGTGTGCTTCGAGTAGGTTGCGCCCATTATTCTCCGAAATATTTCCCCGTTTCACCCAAACCACACACGTAAATCTTCAGAAAATAAGCAAAGTACTCTCGATTTTACGTGGATTGCGCCCGAACTTTTAATAGAAATCTGCTGGAATGTGTGCGAAGATCGCTGCATGTTCGATGTCCTATTCTCGGGGACAGCCCAAGCAGTATCATCGCCGTGGTTTCGTAACAAAAATATTGCTCATGGAAGAGCAAGCAGCAGCAACCAAGTAGCGCTCATAGAAGAGCGTCTTGGGTTTTGAGTATTTCACACACACCCAAATGCAACACCAGGCCTTAGACCTGCGCCGAAGACCTTCCTCAGAACATCCAGCTGACGTGCGCCGTACTTTGATAGGGTTAATTCTCCTCAATTCAACATGGACTGCAGCACGTCTGGGAAATCCCGGTGGACTGCATCATGTTCAGGGCATGAGCAACACGTTCTGCCCAGGCAGAACGTCGACATCCGCTCCCCCATCTCGAAAAGTAAGCGGGGCGATGGAGGGTCCTACCTGCTGTTCGACGCCACAATTGTCTGAGTATCTCTTACTTCTGAGACTGCTGAGACTTTGCTGAATAAGAGATACATTGATGACGTGTTTGTGATCGGTACCACTGAAATGAATGTTGAAACGGCACTGGTAAGACTGAATAATTTTGATCCACGGGTGTCCTTCACAAATGAAATGCTTGATTATTATGATAATTTTCCCTTTCTCAGCACCAAAGTGAGGCTCATAAGTGGTCAGAAACCATGATTGTAGTACAAGAAGGCCGCGTCAGCTAACATTTTAGAAATTCAAGGAGCGGTCAGTCAATCTACGCCGAAGCTTCAAAGCAAACAACTTATGCACAATTATTGGTGTGACAGTAGAAACAATAATCGCTCGCATTCTTGATGAAAACGGATATGATACGGCTCCTGCCACAGCATGGCTCCCGCACTCGACAGAAGATGGACTACCACTCATCCTTCTCTATGTGGGAGACCGTCCAGCACGCCATGTGAACCAAGTGGTGAGACATTCCGGCTTATCAATTCGACTGGTTCCGCTCACCACCTACCTTGAAGCACTCCTTGACCTTTCCCAGCGAAATACGAAAACAAATGCTCAGAAGCTGGGTGCTGGTATTGTATCAATGCAAAATTTTGCCAGCTGTCGGTCGGTCTATCTCATCAAGTGCCATAGCTGGGGAAAAAATACATGGTGAGACGATTACATCACTCCGAAAACGACTGGATGAACAACGGCGAGCATTATTGAATCCTTCCTCGTATCCGTTGGAGATTTTTTCGAGACACCGCACATTGAGACAACGATGAGCATGTTCCGACATTCACAGTCATCGTTCTCCATCGACGTTACAGACGTTGGAAAGAAAAGTAATGGAGGCGGTGGAAATGAAGAGACCCAATCTTGTAATCAACCACAGGAATACGTTATGGTTGATATCATAAGCGAAAGTATAAATGTTCTCCAAACGTCACGTGGCCATTTCATGGTGTAACTATGATCGTAGGGGCCTTCCTTTATATGTTAGGTTGTGTTCATGAAATTATATCCTAAGTTTTTCGGTGTGTAGGAAAACAATCACCGCGTGGCTGTCGTAGTCGGAGGGCTTAAAGGCAGCACCCACGAAAAATTTCAACTTGGAAAACTCAGCGAATTCCAAAGGTATCGAAGGTGCTGAACACTTGCATAGAGTTGAAAATGTCCGATGGTCTCAAAAACCCTGTTTTTAGACGCTCATGGCCAGGTTAGTTTAGTAGGTGTGTTCGAGTTGTATCAGCCATGGGATGGGGGGGGGGGGCTGACATCCAAAGATCGATAATATCTTTTTTTCCACAGGATGGAAATTCGCGCAATCAGTTATTTATTCGTTCGCGAGTACAGTCTTTCCATACCTAATCAAGATAAATAACCACTTGAAAATGTGTAGCACATAGCAAGGACGTCACTTAAAAATCAAACTTCATGAAGTCTTTTAATCGAAGAAAATTCGGAAAAAAATGAAAATTCAAATGAAACCAATTGAATTGTTGCCAAATTGCTTCGAATCTTATAAAATGGAAGTGAGGAGACATTCCAGTTCATAGAAATAGCAAAAGTACGAAAAACAAATCACCAAGAAACTCAGAAAGAGAAGAAACGACTGTAATTCACCAAAATTGCAGCAAAATAGCTGTTGCAATTCGCGCATGAAACAACTAGCGCAAAATTCGTCTAAATTGACGGCTGGCACAAAGATGTGCCAGTTACTGCGCTGAACGCAGTGGGTTTCCATTGTTGTTATTGTATTGGAACCACTCGGACTGCGGCAAAGAATCAGGAAGTGTGAAGATTTGAGGAGCGAAAATTTCCGTGGATGCTGCCTTTAAATATCATCTACTTGCTGGTATTGTTAGTATTTTACTCTATTTTTTGCAAGCTTCTGATGAGGTTGCGATTCGTTAGTAAGGTTAAGGTCCGATGAAGGAGTTAACGCAGAAAGCGCACAGATAAAGTCATTGAAGGGACTTCGTTGTTCAGTTGACGAAGAGAAAAATTCATTTTGCGTAAAAGCGCGTATTCATAATTCTAGACCCTAATGATACATATAAGCTGGGCTTAATCAATGATACCACGGAAACCGGTTAGACTTACCTATTAGTGCTGTTGTATATGCGCTGTCTGCGTAAGAAGGAAGCGAACCCATAGTAACGCCGGCATTGTCAAAGTTATCACACGTGAATTTGTAGAAGTCTTCGCAAGGATCAACCTTTAAAATGATACATGCTTTTCATAACTATAGAACACCCCCAACTTTTCCACCCCCAGCTTCTCCAGAGACCATGGGGTTTCTTATGTAGTAGTATTGTTAACAGCACCTAAAATGAAGCTGGTAGCCCATTTTTAGCTAAGAGCCCCTAAATTTATAAAAATTCATTTTTCTATTTTTGCTTGGTTCGCGGTCATGACACAGCTGCATAGGTTTATTAGCAGGAATCAAGACAACAAAACTTACACAATTTTATGAGCTTCCATGGCCATACTCACTCCATAGAGCCTGCTGCTTAAGCTTATTATGAGGATATTGGCAAGATCCGCATCAATAATTGTCACGCATCTAAGACTGTCTCTCAAATTTTCAACTACTCATTGCCGATAGCGGCAGAATCCAAATTGCCTGAGAAGAAAGCTCTGTAGTCCTGTTTCAAAACACAGTAGACAAAGGCTCTTCAGGTGGCTTCGCTAGGGCGATCCAAGGAGGGAACCCTTCTCCGACGTCAGGGCCGGTAGTAATCCACCCAGCAAGTTGCCAACTGGCGGTGGCACGTCGGTGCGACCTAGGTGGCGCCCTAAAGAGAAGTGAGGCGTCCCAATCGAAGGAGATTGCTTAACTTTAGAAAGCTCTTTCTCGAGAGTGGTGTACACATTCATATTACTATAACCTTATGGCCAGTGCACAGATTCTTTGTTCCCGTTTAGCTATGCAAAATGAGCCAGAAATTGCGCTGCATACAAAGTCGTGATCCCCCTGCTGGCTGCCACCTCTGGCAGCCTAGGTGACAAACTCCTCGAGGTGGCAGCCTAGGTGGCAAACTAAGTGGCTGCTAGTGAGTGTGACGAGATAGTGTGCAGAAGGGGAGGTTCTTCCATCGGCAGGTCGGACATGTTTTAGGGCACGTCCGAGATCGTACCTAGTCTGGAATATCAACCGCACCTACGACCAATGTGGCGCCATTCACGCAATTCCTTGGATGAACGATCAATTCCTGTTAACGTTTAACTCGGGAGTCTTTTCTCCATGTTTTTAATTGGTTTTTGATGTGGCAGCATTTTCATATCATTCTCTTTAAAGAGCAGAAAAAGCCTTTCTAATTTCCATAAGGTACCTCACCAGGCGCCTTGTTAGTAGCGTTTCATTTTGCCAATCAGCTGAGGTGGTCAATAGTTGGCCGCCGGAGCTCGCACCATTTGGGTTTCCAGCGCTGTTTGCTCTCGTTTTTCTTCGTGTTCTTCAAAATGTTTGACAATAAATGTCTGTTTCGATCTTCCTTCTACGTTATTGCTGGTGGACCCTTTTTTTAGTTCTCATGCCTTTAAACGTGAGTTTTCAATAGTGGTCTTACGCTGTTTTTCATCTGAATTGCTTTTTTGTTGCCGCTTGTTTCGTGGTTTACCTTGCCTCGAAGAGGGCCTAGGGAGAAGTATCAACAAGAGTAGAGTAAGTTTGAAAAACATCAGAACCATTCTAAAAACGCACGGCTAAGGGGATAAAAACATAAATGAACAAAAATAGTAAAAGCTAACCAGAAGAAGTGATGAGAGCGAACAACTGTAACGTTAACTTTTGAAAAGAATCAAGAAAGAAGTGGAAAAAGCAGTGTTGGAATTTGACCTAGTGCGAAATCGGTTGGTCAAGCACTGATCCACCCAGCTGATCGAAACGCCACTAACATGTCGCGCGATGGGGCATTTTGTGCGAATTGACAAGATTCATCCTACTAACAAGGGAAGTGCAACAGGCCAGACTCGCAAATCGGAATGAA
>KN726687.1:2063-20870 GCA_000816745.1 Ancylostoma duodenale
TTATTATTATTATATTATTGTCTCCTGTAAAAGAATACTAAGAAGAATCGTGGATGTTCCGCGAAAGGCTATAAACCGACATCAGACCGGAAGAGTCTTTCGGGCTGAAAGTCGTGCATTTCAGAAACTTGTCACGGCAAATGGAGGGTATCCTTGTAAGGATAGTCAGAAACAACAAGTATTACACAGGAAACTTGTCCCTTCTGCACCAATAAAGAGGCTAAAATCTTCACGCATCTTGTTGCAGTTCCAAGCTTCAGGGATCGCAGGGGTGAAGCTTCACAGCTTGGAAAAAATACCTTTGAAAATAACTAGCCTTTGGAGTGTATATATGTGATTTCTCTACGCCTCTAAAAGCTGACGAAAGGCTTTTCCGGAGGGGGAGCATAAGGCAAAAAAGTGCAAAGGCTTCACCCTCATTCGGCACTCATTTTGGCTTCGATACTATGTACTTCAGTGCAGGTTTCATTTCCTTCAGGTTTCGGGTATTCCAAGTATGGAATGAGGGGCATGTTGCTCCCCCACACATACGTACCAGTTTTTGCATTCATTTCTTTTTGATAGAGCACATTGGGAGCATTCGAATAAACGAATAAGTGGATAAATATTTGAAAAATTCGGAATCTGTGTGGGATGAAGAGAATCCTGAAAATATGCAACGCCCTTCTAACGCATCTGTGCCTAGGATTGCAGGTGAACCTTCCACCCTTTTCCAGGTATTCCAGTACTTGCGATGCTTTGTGATAACTGTTTCTGGAATGGACCCACGGTTCCTAGAAACCGATTCCGCTCGCATTGGGACTGGCGACTTTGGGACCTGCAGATATCACACTAAAAATGGCTTTTGCGTAGATGTTTTCACTCCTTTTCTTAGGTCCTAGTGGAAGCCATAATGCAGAGTTTTTATCCAATGTGAAGCTCTGGGGTGTGCGAATCACGACCTCAGAACCCAAGAAAGCGTATGTAGATTTGATCACTGTTTATTACGATTTACTGTTTCATAATTAGCGGGCATATCAAGCCAAAAGGTTAGGTCCCGCAAATTTTTCAACAGCACTTCAGACAATATATAAAAATTTTGCACCTGCTTCTTCTTTGATTTCGATTCTTTTACTTTCCTTTAATTCCATTTTCTTGCAGATTTCGCCGCAATACCATAATCTGAATTTCAAATTAATTTTATGATAACTTTATTATAGGAATTCTGCCATCCCTGGTCCCCTTAGTTGGGGAGATCTCGGTTTCCCTACCCCCTCCTCCCCACACCTTCACCCCCCTCATCTTCCCATATCATCTCTACGTCCGCGACTGGGCTCCATAGTGTCTGTGGCTTGTCTGAACATTTTCGGACTAGAACTTCCGTAGTTCTGCCTAGGTAATATGAGATTAGAACCAAAGCACAGATCTTGCACGACTTTTCACAAAATGGTCGAAAACTTCCTACAGCAACAATCCCAGAGAAATGCTCTGTAGTTTCGACCTTAATTTTTTGGCAACCCTCTTCTTCACTCAACTTCTTGAATGCCAATGTGTATGGGTTTCCTATCTGAATAGTTACCTGAACACAATGTAAATGGAATGACTCTAGAGGATTCTCCCGAAACTGCCGAATTCTTGACCCCATGAACCAGATGAAGCGATAAAAATAAAAGAAATGAGGACGAAATTATGCAGTTGCAGTGGACACAAAAGGAGTAAGTGGAAAACAAAGGAATTTCCCTCAAATTCCTGCAAAAATTATGGAGTGCACCGTCCAGGAACGTCGCCGCCGAATCCAAAGAAAACCCCTCTAAGCAGTCGATCTCTGCTCGTCCCGCATGCCATGGCTTCTAAAGGCGGAGCCTGCAAACGCCCTCGTTCCTTATCCACAGGGGAATCATTTCCGGCGTTTTTTGCACTGCAAGTCCGCATTCCCATCAACATTTTCGGCTCCAAAAGCGAAATGATCCCCGTTCTCGCGGGGATTCCCCCAGAAACAGACATTGTCATTCAGCCGCAATGAATTTCCCGGCGCGATTCGGATCTAGAGCCTCTCGTCAGATCGTATCATCGCCGCGCGCACGACCTCCGGCTCCCTCCAGCTTTTCGTAATCCCCCGATGGTGCCAATTATAGCACACAATATGGTCTCCTCGTCGACTTGTTTAGCCGCTCGCCTCAATGCATTGACCTCGCGTGCAGCTAATAGACGCGCTACCAGCCCTCGGCAATATCCAGATGTGCTGTGGTCCTGGCTGAAATTTTAAATGGCGTCCAGTGCAAGGACACGCGGAGTTTTCTGAGTACACTAATTCACTTAGCTTCACTTGCGCCAGCGACTCGTTGTTCGTTGTCTTTGGGGGACTCGGCATACAAATTGCCTGCTCAATTAGTCGAAATGCGCTGGACAAAGCACCTGTACGCGACAGATGGACTGCCGGATGAAAGGCGGAAGGCCGCCGGGACACGTGCTCAAAATGTTGTCGTACCGGTTTCAGCGACTCGAAACGAGATTGCTCGAAAAGATAACGCTGACCTCTCAAGCCATACTACTAGCATCGCGTACTAGGATAACAAATCAGGCTGTTGTTCAAGAAATTTTCGATCTCAAGGATGTCAACTAACCCATGCGTTTAGATACTCTGGTGATTTTACACATACATACGTATCAGAAGAAAATATGCTAACTTATCCTGAATTGGGGACTTTTTAGAGGAGATTCACGCGAAATCTGCCAGTCGTTCTGGAAAAGCAAGATTCACGCCGAATTCACCAAGAAAGCCACTGAATCTCGCAAAATGTTTATTGAAATGTCAATGTTTTTTGTATGCACTATACTCGAACGTGATAATAATTATCTGTACAAATTACATATTTAGTGAATAAAGCAAACCACACAAAATGAATAACAAACCGGTAGCCTAAACAGAGGTGTGAGATCTAGTGAAGGACATTACGAAGTCAAAACCTGAGAATCCACATGGCAGGGTGACCATACTGGAGATGTCACCCTCCAGATTACGTGGAACGCTGACAGACTTTTTGATGACGAACAACTAAAGGGCATAATTGAACATGTCGACTGCCTAGAAATCGGCATCGAGTTGGAATTGACGATCATCCTCGCTCGTCAGAACTCCAGGACGCTGGTACTCGGAGACCTTCTTCTCAAAGAAATTTGTCGTTACGTCGATTGAAATGTTCCTCATGAAGTCGAACGGATTCTTGGGCTTGTACAGCTTCTCATAACCAAGCTCCACCAGCAAATGATCTGCTACAAATTCAATGTATTGTGACCTGAGATGACAATTCATTCCAACCATGTCCACAGGTGAAGACTCAGTCAAGAATTTCTGTTCAATAGTTACAGCTTCTTTGATGATGCAATGAATACGTTCCTGCGACAATTTTTAATGTGGGAGTACATCAGGCACGCGAAGTCGCGATGAAGTCCCTCATCTCTAGAAATCAGTTCATTTGAATGAGTTAGTCCTGGCATGAGACGAGACCGCGCTTCTTCATCCAGAAGATAGACTCATTCCTGCTCATTCGATCGAACTGACAATTTCTCGACTTCCTGGACCAGCTTCTTCCCGTCTTGCTCATGAACTTCTCCCATGTTTTCCTTATGCCCAGCTTTGTTGTTTACTTGGATTTCGCCGAGAGTCATTATTCGCTAGCTTGTTACAGTTAGTTTCCCAAATTTGGGTAATCAAACCTAAAAATGCATGATTTATTATACATAAACTTTCCTGGGAATTTGGCCAGGAAAAGTCGGTTTCGAGTCGTTAGAGTATTCTGAACTAATAATTATGAAGCTAAGGAGAGGGAAAGTTCAAATTACGTTAGTGAAGAACCTGAAGACGATAGTCAGGGGTCTGAATAAATAATATAATGATAATGATAATGATAATTGGTGAAGGATGGCAAACAACATAAAGGCCTGGAAGTGCCTTCTTATCACGGACGGCGTTTTGATGTGTCGTTTTCAAACCTGAGTCAGAGCGATTTTCAAAACACCAAAACAACTGCTTCCGGTCAAAACGCTGATCCTGATCGTCCGTGAAACGAAAAAACTGATTAAGTGTAAGTAATATGTAGCTACGGGCGAATGGCGTGTTCGAGTAGAAATTCGAATAACTACTTAATTTTGAATAAGCCGAAAATAAGAGTATTCAGGAAAATGGGGGCTGTAGAGTATTGGGGAAAAAAGAGAGAAACTACCACTACGTATTCCACATAGATCCCAAAATTCTCGAAAGAAAAAAATCGCTGAAACCTTGCGCTATGGGGTTGTTCGAGGTGCTGAACACGATTATCGCGTCCATTTTGTACCGTAGAACCATCCTTGTAGGGTTACTGTGAATATACAGTAGGCAAAGTACCATTCAGAATCTCTCCAATTTTTGAAGGGGTAATTTCCGACCCTAATCACGATCGTCAACATCGGCTTGCACGGCACTGTGATTTTCCCATCGAATTCGATCATTTCTACCAGCAATCCTACTTTTTACCCCACAAAACTTTGGTTACGATAGAAAATGGATATGATGTTCGTGTGTAGCACTTCAAATGAACCCAGTATGCAAAGCCTCAGCGAAAAAAGTCCTCCAAATTCTTGGAGCCTCGGGTGCAGAATAAAGGTGCTAAAAGGTTCAAGGACCCTTTCTTTTTCGAATATTTGAATCTTCGAATAGTGTTCAGAATCAGATATTCTTCCATCATTGAAGAATGAAAATTTTGAAGGTTACTTCTCCAAATTTTCGTATCCATAGTGCAGTGCGGCGGCGAAAATTCAGCGCCCCATACATGTGCGTGTCATCATTGCCAGCTAAAAATTCGTTGCTATGCATTCCAACGGAAACGCGCTTCTAATTTGATAGCCGAACGCTGTTTGTCCTCGTTCCGCCCTCATTTTTGCTGCAAATTCCATTTCAGGTCGTTGCACGCGGAAGATTGGCTTCGCGCCGCCGCTGTGCTGCAACGCTTTCAGTGAATGAGATATGGCCTAGATGAGCATTCGTTTTCTATTGTGAAACAACGCGTTGCAGTAACCACAGCAACCTCGACAGGACGACCTGTCTAGCCGGAGTGCTCAGCGGCCCTCACCCTGGCGATGTCGTGCCGTTTGCCAGTCGCGGCCTTAGCTTGAAATAGAGCGTCTACAGTGGGATAAAGAGTTAAACCGCTGGTTTGATTTAGAATGTGCCCGTTACGTGAGCCTGAGCATGATATCAGAAAATTCATGTTCCTGGAGGCTTAGAAGCATTGTTTCACCTCAGAAACAAATTTGAAGTATTAATATCAGATGAATCTTAGGCGACGCTGAAGATTCGCCAATAGTATACACATTCCCTTACAAAAGTAATAAAACGCGAATTTTCAACCCAATGTTTTTTAGATGCAGCATCTCAAACCCTACAAACACAGCGGGTTTGAAAATGGGTTTTTTCGGCACTTTCCTAAAGAATCATACCCAACCTGCCCCGGGCCGTGGCCGGCTACATGCAAGCAGCAGAAAATACTATGACCGAAAGAAGATCAAAATGCATCTGATTATAGAGCTGTATTCAGAAAATCTCCAAAAAGGACCGTCAGTGCCGATGGGCCCAAAAGAACTGCAGCAGAAGGAATTCTCATTGAGGTGATCTGGTGATCTGTACGCTCTCTACTGCCCTCCTTCTGCATCGACTGGGCCTAGTAGTTCTTTAGCAAGTGGCTCAAAAAAAGATTTGAAAAAACTTTTTCACAGTCTCAGACTAACCATAGAACTTGCCTTTGACTGTTCCCAGATCTGCAACCCTTCGACTGAGCAATCGGATTGACTTCCTAAGTTACTGCATACAGATAATACTAAGAAGGACCATTACATGCGTCCACTGCGATTGGGCAGGAATCAGATTAGGTATTAGATGTCCATAAACATGTATGTATACCATTGTGATTAGGAGCACCTGAATCTTCTGATATTAAGATCTGAAAATCGATTCTGAGGTGAGAACTCTCTTTGCCAACAACTAAAAGTAGTTTTGATGACGCTTACGGGCGACAACATTCCCTCATGTGTACTTCTCAATATCCATGGATCTTAAAAATTATTAAAACGATGAAATTATTGATTAAATATGAATGTCCGATAATATAGCCACATCATCCAAGAGAAATATTATAAAACGGTCGAAAATTTCTTACCAGCTTAATTTCAATTTTCCTACCTTTATAATTATTCTACTGAATAGTTATTTCCATTGTAGAAACAATTCGGGAACACAGTCTGCCCTCAGTTCTTGTTCCGAAGATCTTCCGTCTAAGCCTGTTACTGGTACGTATTCACGCCTGTTCTGATCAAATAATTTTGACGCAATAGCATGGAGCATCGCTGTACACTTTTCAGTGCAATAATCTGTCACACTTCCCATCATTATTACAGACAAAAGGGTATCCCAATGGGAATGTTTCCATGAATAGAAAATAGAGGTGGTGTCGTGACAACAGAAGCACTTCGAAAAGGCAACTGCTGCGTACTTGACTCGTACTTCAAATGATCGCCTGGTTACTTCTGCTACAAGTCTCCAAGTGTCTTTGAGTACTGCTAAAATCTTCCACTGACCCTCTTGATAACAAAGCTTCCCGAGCCTTTTTCTCAGCAACAATCGAGGACTGCAAAAAAGCCTAGCACTAACATATGAATTTTCATGAGATTGGTTAGTTATTATGTTGCGTGTCGCACGAGAATTTTACAGCACACATTCTCATGAAGAAAATGGCCGATTCGTGTCGAATTAATAGTTATGTCCAATTTTTACTAGCCCTTTCCATCTAAACGTCAGAGATCGCTGCGGATGCTTTGGCGGACAAGTTTTCTTTTTTCGAGCAGTCCTGTTCACAACGACAACAGGAAAGGTGGAACTTCCGCATGGCAGCACAGAAGGATCCGAGCAGGCTGAACAAAAGCATACGGCTTTCACCCGTTCAATCTGAAGGAAACTCCAGAGTTGCAAGCCATACGCGCTCGCCTCAACACCTGTTTGGACAGGTCAGAACAGAAAACAGGAGGGGGGGGGGGTGGGGGAGGGTTCAAGAATCAAAACGGCGATATCAGTGCAATGTGCAGATGCGCAGACTGACAGAGTAATGCGGTACATGTGGTGTAGAGCGTGTGAGCGGGCCCCAAGCAGTAGTCTCCTGTATATGTATCCCTGAACATGACTCGAATAATGTTCAAGGTAGCTACATGTCGTGAAATCTGTAGTTTTGTCCTAATATCCCAGCTCTGTGATAAATCTCACTGATTCAGATCGGAGCATGAAGTTTTGATGTAATGTAATGTAACCCACTTATTGGGTGTCAAGATTGGCATAGTCTATTAGCTCAGAAAGCGCCGATGGTGTGAATTCTACCTCACTACGATGTCGGCCAACTGATCTGATTTTTACATCTTTTTTCTGCTAGGTTTGATATGTACAGGGAACTCCAAACGGTCGCAGACAAGAGTTGGGACCGCGGCGCGGCTCTCGTGGGCAGAGAGGCAGGCGCTCCGTATGCTGAGCTCCCGTGTCTCTGCCCACGAGAGCCGCGCCGCGGTCACAGCTCTTGCCTGCGACCGTTAGGAGTTCCCTGTATGTGGTGTGATTCCTTGTATTCTGATGTTTCGTTACTGTAAATTAATGAATAAATAACTAATTCTCTTTGTAACCGGGCATAGCATGCGCTGGCAATTGCGTCGTGCTAACAAACTAGTAAAATCTCCTTTCAAATGTATCCTACAGCGTTCTCCCATCGATGGAACCAGTGTGGTCGTAATTGCAGACATAGTCATTCCATCGGCTCTCTCTGAGCTAACAGACTGTATATCAGTGGTGGGGGTTCATTAACATTCCCGGAAAGGTTCGAACCTTCCAGTTCACTGATAGTGGACAATTGTCACCTCTGGCTGATGCACCTGGGTTGGGATTCACGGAACGATAAGTAAGGACACTGACGATGGTGAACGTGACTGCTTATGGTATATACTACGTAATGCTAGGAGATGCAGGACGCAAAAGTTGGTTTGCTAGCCTGACTTCGGTTAGTTATGCGTTCATGGATCCTAGACCTGGACTGTAAACCTCACGAAGGTAGCTACGTTAGAACATCCCCGGTAATGCTCACGGATCCCTCATCAGGAGCCCTTTGGCGGTTAATTTTAGTTTTTTTTTTCAGAGTTCCTAACCATTGGATCTCGCCAGGAGAACGAGACGCAAGCCTCGACTTTGATGCACCTTGACTGTGAGCCTCATAAAGCATCGAGCGCGACGTCAGCAACTAGAAATAACCCGTCGCACCGGGGTAATGGCTTTCCCCTTTTGTTTTCAAAGATGTGTATTCCCTAACCCTAAGCCTTGTACTAGAGATCCTCGTTTTATCGTTTCAAATATGCTTGCGAATAGCCTCTAAAATGGTCGCGGGCAGCAAACATCCATACCTCTGCATCCGTAGTGATACCTTTTCCCCATGGCGGAATTCTCCACCGTTTTCCTCAATCTATTCGCTGATGCATTTCCTCGCCTCTAGTTAGGTCTACCTATTTTCTTTTTCGGCCGTTTTTTGCGCGCAATTCGCGGTCCCAAAGCCAAATGAGCTCATTGCAAATGTCGCAGTGTGCCATATGAATGGTCTTCCCGGGGGGATTGCTTCCGCTGAAAGAATGCGATACCAGGACACGACGAAGGCGAGCAGAGTGCAGCAATGAGCCGAAATAGCCTCGACGCTCCGCCGCCCGCCACTCGGCGAATTGAAGCTGCGGGTAGAGCCACCAGGCCAAACAGAAAGGACGTATTCACTAGATACTCTTGAGACTATTCCCTTCAAAACATCGACTTAAGAGGTGCCAGCAGTCCACTGATTGGTCTTTCAGATTTTCGAGTTCCCAGCCATCACTAAGATGCACAGCGCTGCCTTGCCTCCCTCCAATTTCATAAATCACAATGCTTTCCTGAAAAAGAAACATTCTTCATTCCCCCAATCCCAGAATACGAAAAATGGCGTAAGACCTCCTCCTTGTCCTTGAAGTTCCACAGATGTGGTCCAAAGAGATGTTCAACTAAACCTCGGTGATCCCGCTATTCACTCCAAAAGCACCCCTTCACACGAGCGCCACGAATTAGCCAGATTGTTCATGCACCCGACCCCTCAGTGAGAAAGAGGTTGTGGAGCTGAGACGAAATCGAGCAAAACAATTCGCTTGATTAACATTCACCGGTGCAGCACGAACGGCATTAATGGAATAATCAAGCCGTCCGTCAGCGGAGCACATCATCAGTTGCCGGAAAAAACAAGTAGAAGGCGACTTTTATTACCTCGGTCAATTCGCACGTCAACACACAGCAAGCTGATGAAGACCAAGCAGTGTCAACTAAATGAACAACGCATCGAAGTGCGTGCAGCATCGAAATAATGGAAGGATGTTGTGAACCTCCAAAACATAATTATATAATAGAGGCATAATATGCTATAGGACATACGCATGATGATCGCCCCGATCGAGGCTGATCCAAACAAGAAATCTCTCGCGGATATGGAGAATACATATACAACAAACAACGACGGCGAAGATGTGGCGCTTCGGGGCACTAAAAACATCGTTGAAAACAGTCCATTATTGTCGAGCACCACATCGCCGCAAAACAGCAATCGAACGAAATGATGATTATGACAAAATATCAAGCTAACAGCTATCAAATACGCCCCTCGAACCGATTTCTCGCATAAGAGAAACTGCAGAGCACATGAAGAAATGCGGCAGGAGAGCATCAAAAAATAATTCTAGGGAACAATTCATCAATTACAATGGAACAATGACTGATGCTGATGAAGGAGAAAACGACTGATGAAAAGGGGAAACTGAAGCTCTGAGAACCGCAAACGACAAGTCGTCACGCACTTGGAAGCAGATCTGAAATTTAAAAAAAAATAAGGAAAATGTCACAATTACCTCAACTAGCTCTTTCCAGTTCTTTATGCGCTTCCCATAAAAAATCTGTCAGCCATTTTTTTAAAACCATTTGTTCAAAAATGTGGAAGTCATGACCCATGCGGACCTCTTGCGTATTCACCTTATTTTTGATATGAAAAAAAAAAACATCGCAAGCTCAACAGGCAATTATCTCAAGCATGAGTCTCTCAAGACTCAACCTACACCTAATTGCCATCGAACACAGAGTCTATCCAGACATAACCATTTGAGACACGACCTTGTCCCGCAGGCAGGCTCGAAGGTCGGCCAAGCGCTCAGTCCAACCCCGACATAATAATTTTGCTGATCACTTCCGGTAGCGACCTTCACCGTGCGAGCAGTGCGCAGCGTTCGGTGTCGCATTACAGGCACGACCCCATGTGCGACTGTAGGGGGACGGCCGAGCCATTACAGACGGGTGCTATGGTGGACACATTAAGCCCAGATAGCTATCGCCAGATGCTCGTAGATCGCTCGCTGTTCTGGACCTCTCGCCGCGACGCCGCCTTCCCGCCCCATGTCCTCTCATTGAGTGCACTATCTCTGTCTCAACCGCCACCACAATCAGCACTAATTTGCATAGACGATAAACACCAGTCGTGTGGTTGCTGCGCAAAACAAAAGCGCGCACGTAATGCACACAGCGATACACTAACGATGCTACCTCTCGCGGTCTACACTTGTCAACTACACCACTTCCGCCGAGTCCCTCTTACTTGGTTGGGCCGTAGAAAGTGTAACTAGGTCAAATCAGATATTCAAATTTAGGTTAGATTCGACGATGAAATCGCGGACTCATATCGCAAACCAGAATGAATCATTGCGGCGTCAGCTCAGAGCAATTACTCTCTTCGCAGAGAAAGGCTGGGCAAGGACAACTGGGCGGCTTTCTGTCAGCCGACTACCACGCACCTACCCATTAAGCAGATATCGCCCATTTCACGCTACGCTCATTTGCGACCATCAAAAAGAGAGAAGCGCGAAATTCTAGGTAAAAAAGCTCCTCGGCCGCGAGGTTCCCACCACTTTCGGGTTCGCGCGGCAATTATCTGTCAGCGACGATGGTAACGGATTATGGCGCTATTCTGAGCAAAGCATTACAGCGGGCAGAAGTGAGAAAGTAAGGGGCAGTGACTAGAAAGAGGAAAAAAAATTTACCAGATACGATCAGCATTCTGCAGAACAACAAGGAGTAGTGAAGAATGAGGGGACGAGAGAAAGAAACAACCGGCAGATCTGGAGGGAATGAACGCCCGCCATAACGGACCATATGAACCAACAGCCTAGTTAGCCGCCACTGCTGGTGACGTCAAGGCATCAACCTGAAATAAGGCGGTGGACATTTTTCCTCTCTTAAAAAGATTCTTAATGAGTCCTACTTTCTTGCATTCCTCCTCCGCCACCTGCTCTCCCTCTGGAGCATTAGGTGCCGCATCGCCAGCTTCAGGAGCGGGCTGCGCTGGCTCGTCCTTCTTGTCAGCGACGGGTGCTGGACGGCGCTGCAAAAGAAGCGAACATAAGCAAGATACATCAAAAGGACAAGCTATGACTGCAAATATGCTTACCCTAAAGAAGTTCAGGAAGGTTTGTATGATGTTTGTGCGCACAACTTGACTAGCAGATGCTAAGACAGCGTCAACATCAATGCCTGCTTGTTGGAACTTCTCCTGTGCCTTGATGGCTAGTTGCCACAGAGTCTCGAATACGGCTGGATATCCTGATTTGCCCTTCTCCAACAGATCCGCAGCTGTCATGGCCTAAACAGGGGGGATATTTGCAAATTTTCAGAATACCTTACTATGTTCTCTTAGAAAACAAGATTAGCGTTATTGTCTTCCTCACATGTAATTCCTGTGAAAATTTTTCAAGAAGTGATAATCTACCAACTAGCCAAGGTGTGTGCTAGGTGACCAATATGGTGGCAACCAATGTCCTACATGACTGCGGAACATGTGGAATAGAACCCCACATGAATTTTTGAGGTGGTGGGGGTCGCTCTTGGCGTAGTGTATTATCAACACCATCTCTACAGTCTACAAGTCTAGTAGCACCAAAAAATGTCGCAGCAGTATCAAAGCAAACCGACACGAAAGCACTCGGTCCCTGGTTGAAACGAAAGAACCACGGCATTGGGGCAGCAGAGACAATTAAGTCAAGCGAAAACGGCAGACGATTGAGAAACACTAATGGTCTCGCTGCTTGCCAATCATGGCAATACTCGGGGCAACACACCAATGGCCTCGGGATACACTAGAAATTGCAGGACTGAAGCATGTTCACAGGGTGCTGCTATTACATGCTCAGATGCATTTCGTCGTGGTATCATACCTATATGATCTTTGTACTTTCCTTGGTTTCTCCCTTACGAGTATTGCATTACAACAGCAGTCGACCTGTCGATGGGACGATGTCGTCATCAATCACTGCGCGAGTCCATTTGCATATTTGTGGCTGTCGCACATCTCCTCGTACCTACCGAGAGCAGACGATCGGGAGAACGGCGACGACCCACTCGGTAATGTCTGTTCCCGTATCGAATTTCATGAGAGCAACGTTCGTATGCTGTGGAACAGATAGCAATAAACGTCTTTTAGCTCCAACTTGCGCAGATGTCTCGGTGCCATATGCATTTCTGTGGTATGCAAAGCATATCTTTCTTTGAGTATAAATCGAACCCTTATCTTGGCCATCTAATCACTTAATCTTGATCGAAAGTAAGCCTGTTTCGGAATTTACGTGAAGATTTGGATAACATTGCTATCCATCGATATAAGATATAGAACCACGAAATATCCTACGCTTGAGACAGAAGCACCGTGTGAAGGATGAAACAGTAAGAAAGAAATCTTCGAAGGTCTTTTTTTCCATCCTGAGCCACATGATGAACACTCAGTTGAGATGCTATCCAGTTAATCCTTTGATGATTGACCATTGATCCTGCATGCGATGAACATAACTACGCGCACTGGAACCCACAACTAACTGCCAAGCTTGACGATTATCCGTAGCCCAAACAAATGCTGCGCTTCATTGACCTTGGAGGGCACATAAGCCAAGTATGCGCACCGCACTAAGCCACACCATCGCCTCTTTATGGGGTTAGCCGGCCGTAATGGGCCAGCCACAAACACCTCGGTAAGGAGGGCTCACTTGCATCGCAGAAGGCGTCAACCTTTCTACGCGCAATCATCTGTCAGGTGCTGACCCACGCTGTGTCTATATCTGATCTTCGGCAATCTTTTCTGTTAGAGGTCACTACACCCATACAAGGAGGCCGAATGTGCTGTCAAGATACCATAAAACGATCACCCATCACTCCAGCAGTTATTACTACAATTACAAGGACAAAACGCTTTTGTTTGCGGGCTTGCGTAATTCTAATTATGACTGTTATCAAAGTCGAAGGTGTGGAGATGTTCGCGGTTCAAACAAGTTTCCGCGAGCATGTGGGTATCCACAAAATTAAGAAATCATCCACGGACCAACATCGGACTGCAGCGCCGCCTCATTTGGAATGAATCAGCGACAGCCTAATCAGATACTGCCTACGAGGAGACGGAGCACCCCATTTAGCTGCCACCAAAATCTATCTAATGCATAATGGATCCAACAATGCCTGCCCCTGAACATCCCATGATAGTGAGCACACCGAATTATTACGACACAACATGCACCACACTATAACATGAAAAGCTTCACCTTTCCTTCTTCCAGTCCAAGGCTTTCCTTTGCCCATGAAGCGAACTTGCCAACAAGTTCGGCTTGCTTTTCTTTCTGGGTCTTCTGAGCAGGAGCAGGCTTCTCCTCAGGCTTAGCTGGCTCAGCGGCTGGTTCATCTTTCTTCTCTTCGGCATCCTTCGATGCTTCCGGTTCCGCAGGAGCTTCGGCGGCTTTCTCTGCTTCAGCAGCGGGAGTCGACTCAGTCACCGGTGCAGCTTCTACGACAGCGGCCTCAGGCTCCACATGGACCGCACCAGGCTGAAACGAGATTTGGCTAGCACAGAAATTTCAGAATTTAAATAATGCATTCAATAACTGCAAGCACAAAAATTCAAGGAGTCCCTTGTCAGAAGTTCGGGAACGATGTTTCTAAAAGTTCGTTCCTGACAAGGGCGCCATCAGCACCAATTCTCACATAATATATCTGTCATAGGCGTTAGTCAAACGAATTTCAGCTATAATTAGAAAGAAATGGTGTCACACAGGATGAATCAGACATGCTTGTGCAAATCATGCGACCTATTGCGAAACAGAAAAAATCGAAGTACATAATGAAACAATGGAAGCACCTGCAGTTTGTTGGCTAATGCAGCAAGCAGTTTTCCATCGCGTAGATGGGCAAGGAACTGATTGCGAGTCATCGAGCAGTCCTTTCCCGGAAGTGCAGGCCGTTCCGGCTCCTCATAAGCAAGTTGCTGAGCCCAGTCCAAAAGATGGTAGTTCACCTGAACAACGACAAATTTAATTATTTTTTGCGCACAAGGATTCTGAAGATTGATACCTTGTGCACAGCTGGTGGGATTTGCTGCGCAATCCATCCGAGCGCGTCTTCGCGGATATCCTTGGCCTGTTCGGGCTCTCTGGGAGCAGCGGGCTCGTCACGTTTCTTTCCCCATTTCAAAGTAGGACGTTTGAAGATGCGCGAAGCCGGTTTCTCCTCCTTCGGTGCCTCCTCAGCTGGCTTTTCCTCAGCTTTTGGCGCCTCGGTGACCTGCAATTGACGGAGTTGCAAATAGAGGTCATGCACATTCTTATATCTGGCGGGAAAAATGCAAAGTTTTCGAAGGTAAAGTATAAACAAAGGAGTAAGTGAAAGAGGTATGCGTTTAATGAAGCTAATTTCATGACGCTAGACAACAAGCAGGAAAACAAACCTCGGACTCGACAGGTTTGCCCACATCCTCCTTGGGAGGTTCAGTGGTGGGCAGAGCAGGAGCCTGCTCCTCTTCGACGGTTTCTTGCACAATCTTCTGCTCTTCTGACATTGTCAGTTACGGTTGTGTAGTGGTTAGTGACTGCTGGTGATCTTAAATACCGAAAATGGTATAGGATTTATGAAATAGTTGGACAGGAATAGAACTGTCGCACGCATTTCCGCATCAAATGTGGATGATTCACATTAAAAAACTGAACATGTAGTGAAGAAGACGATGACTAAGCGATGAGAACAAGGTATCCGTCGGTGAGTCATCGCGAAGGACAACTGCTGATAGCGTATCAGGGACGCGGAGTGGCGACAAAACAAATAAACAAATTCGGCAAGGTGAACTCAGTTCGAACCCTCGCAAATGGAGAGCACATATTCTATTTATGTCAATTAAAAGTCGAGAGGGTCTAGTGTTTCTCCAAAAATATCAAAGAGGAGACTGAATAAAAACTAGAATGAGAGTGAGATAGGAGATCGAGATAGGATCTGCAATTTTCTGCAAGAAATACTTCAAAAAATCGATGAACTTCGCTTTACAGAAGAGCCTGGCAAGCAAAAGGTGGAGAGATTACACGAATCCAAGAGATTTATAGAAAAAAAGAGTAGGAAAGGGGAATCAGCAGTTGCAGGGACAAGCAGAGTGACCTCTAAGTCCTGCAGCCGCACAATGACGCTCGCACAGGTTTGAACGTGTCAGAGATACCGCCAATATCGATCGATGAGGACCATCGACAACAGGGGCAGATCAAAACTGAGTGGAATGGCCCGCAACCTCCAAAATGGAGCCAAAAAATCCAAAGTTGCAGAATTGGGCACAATGGAAGCGTCAGTATAGACTTGTACCAGGTAGAGAAGTACTTTGGGTACGGTAACCCGGGCCCGAGGGAAGATGCGCAGGACTTCCGAGCAAGGAAAATCCTGCGCCGATATTTTTAGAAATAAGCTATAGAAGTACTTTAAGGGACTGGAAGGATAAAAAACTTCCAAATCCCAACAAGAAAAAAAGCGGAGCAGCAGAATTAGTGGGGCAGTGGCGCAATACGTGAGGTACGGGGAGCGTGCTGTGAGGGGAGCGAATGACCTCCAGCGGTCAGTAACATCATCTGGGGTCAGTTGGGGCGAGAGAGCACGCTAGGCGCAGAGGGCGCAGCGCCGGCACCGCGCCGCCCCGGTCCGCGTTGGCAAATTGCCGCGCCAGTCCGCCTCGACGCCGGCCCCGCCCCCGGCGCAGGCAGGCCCCGCCCCCGCGGGACCCGGCGGAGGTCTGCGCCGATTGCGCAATCGGCTGTGGATTATGTGCGGCTCCTGGAACCCGCGGGGACGCCGGGGGGGGCCACGAGGCGCCATGTGGCGTCCATCGGCCCGGATCGATACAGTCCACTCGCACTCGGTCGCCAGCTAATCACACATGCTGCCCCGAGCATGTATTATGTATGAACGACGCGGAATGAGGCACCCGGTCGAAACGGCAAAAATGATACGTGCCCCGGGGCCGGCGAGAGCCCATAAAGGGACCGCCAGCTCATCCGAAGGACAACGCGCCGCCGGATGATGGTGGATTGCCGAGTGGCGCGCGGTCTATTTCGGGCTGCCTGTCACTCACGACGGGGTGTTAATGATCGGCCTATATCGGCGCCGGAATGCGATGATGACGGTGCGTCGGTGCAGCTCGTAATAGCCCGTGACACACGAGAACGGGTACCAGTAAATGCACATACAGTACACGGCGCCACCGGCTGCCCGCAAAAACTGGTCCGCCGGCGAAGACGGAAGTGATACGGTGTTGCTACGGCATTGTGCGCGTGTCGGTGCATAGGGGCGGCACTTACGGGGCTATCCACTGAAATGCACTGGCACGAAATATCACAGAGAGAATCCATGGATGAAAGTGCAAGTTATTCTGTAGCGGAATTCATGGATGTTTCCGAGGAGGCTCAAAAATTCAGCCTTACGTTTTTTTCTCCTGTAAATTTGTAACGACATGTGTCAAGCAGTTGTCTTGAATTAATAAAAATAGACAAATAAATAAAAAAAAACTTCAAGCTTCCCGCTCAATCACAGCGGACGACTTTTCCAGCAGCGTGTGGTATACAGTCCCTGTCGAGACGACAGACGAATTGCGCGTGCGGTTTCTTAGCGTCGCGGCCGCGGAATCGCGGCGGGACCCACTCAACCCTCTCACGAAGCGTGCTCTCTCCGCATCCATCGTTCAGGTCAAACCACGTTTCTGCAGTCACGGAGTCCGTCTCTTTTCGAAAAGTATTGTACATCTCTATTATACATTGGACCGAATAAATATCGAATAATTTTGTTACTTCAATTTCCAGTTCAGGAAACAATATAAATGTCCAGATATTGGAGAATGAGAAAGCCCTGAAGCTCTTCTTCTCCCTCATACAGCACTGAAGTGGTCTCTAATGGTGGAACATTCGATTTTTCCATTTATTCGAAGCCGAATATTTTTGCTTTCGAATATCGAATATTCGAATAAATGGAAAATTCGAATGTTTCAACATAGGAGGTCAATTCGGTACTGTACGGAGCAGAAGAAGGGCTTCAGAACTTCCTCAATCCCGAACTCCTGGATCTTTATATTGTTCTGTGAATCAGTAATTAAAGTGACAAAATTATTCGATTTTTATTCGGTCCAATGTATAATCTCTATCACTACCCCTGCTTCTCTTCGTTATCTGCGACGAGTTGCTCGCACAAATTATGTTTATTATTTTTTACGTGGAAAACTCGTCCAGTTTGGGGAAGCGGGTAAATCACAGTTTCATAGGGAATGCTCATGAATCCCAAGACTTCAGCGACCATGGTCACCTACGGCAAAGCAGTTCTCCAGCTGGTCTTCAGAGCACACGAAGACAGCACTTGTCGAATTCGTCGACACCCAATGGAAGCGGTAAAGATGGAGAGCACAGAAAGCTTATTATTAGTACAAATTTCAAACGTACACCAAGAACGATGAACTGCCTACGGGGATATTGTTGCACCAATCGTGAACCAAAAAGCCTTGCTTGCACTCGCGCCCTACGTCACACCAGCTTACGCAGGCTCAGTCACTTTTGGTAAAGGGCACGTCGTGCGGTAGGTTCTCCGCGACGCAGGAACCACAAACTTATGCGGGGAACAATTGAACGCGAAATAAAACGCATGTAAAACAGCAACCCGACCTCCTGGATTTTATGCATTTCCATTTTCTAAGATTTCACCACTGAACGAGAGTACTGCGCTGTCTAAACCTCACAATACGGCTAAATATTTACCTCAAAAATTTGGGAGGCTGTTGGCTCTGAACGAACTCGTTTCAGAATCGCACTTGTTGCATAGGGCCAACTACCTAAGGCGAATAATAATATCCTGGGTGGTAACCGTACCAATTCGAGAGAAGGTGATATAAAACTGTGACGAACCCAAACGGAGCACGGAGCAATCCGGCTTCAGAACACAGGATCCGCTTGTCAGTCTTTTAACCGTGGAAGGTCTGTACTACCCTTGGAAGTGGTTTAACTGTCAAAATATGCTAATTTTACGAGGGAAGCGACTGCACGGGCAGCATTGAGAATTTGGAATTCACAAAGTCCATCGTCATTTTTTTTTAATATCCATAAGTGTATGCTATGCGTGAATATTAGACCTACTGATTCTAAAATACTCTCCAGGAAAGAAATCGAAGAGCTTCGAAACGGGATTCGTACATGTACCGAAGTAGATTGCAGCCTTCCCGCTATTCCAGAATGGACGAGTTTCCTTGACAAAGATTGCGGTAGAGAGGATGTAGGGCCTTATTCCCTTTACAGGGCGGTGCGGCAAGATTGCATGATTGGCCTATTCGTCCAGCTGACCAATCGTAAGCCTTAGCCGAACCCCCACCACCCCCCCCCCCCCCCTTCCAGGTATAACGC
>KN726687.1:21023-32473 GCA_000816745.1 Ancylostoma duodenale
CCCCCCCCCCCCCCCCCCCCCCCCCCTTCCAGGTATAACGCTCCACACTCGGTGCGTATAATATTTCTAAAAATGTCTCCTACTCATGTCTACTGAATTTCCGCTTCCAGTCGATATTCCACTTTCCCTTGGACATTCTAGGTTTTTCGCATCGCTGTAGTGTTGATCCGAACAGAACATGCATTTCAGCGCCGTCATCCGGACATGCAATTATTTTTATGGCTCTGTGTCATGAGGGAAACTCAATACATTTGGTTTCTGTGCTCTCGATCTCATAATAGAGCTAGCCGGTTCTCGAAATGTTTGTTGAATTGCAGATCAGTGCCTGTAGTGCTGGTGAAAGATACCTGACATATGGTTCGTTCTGCTCGTTCTGCTGCTAACTAGGAGAACAACTTATTCAATCGGTCCTCTCTCAGACCCCCTTGTAGGTAGGAGGAGCGCTCATGTTATATAATCAACTAAAAAAAGAAAAGGAAAGGAGAATGGGATTGCTTTATGCGTCTAATTTCCTAATTTACGGTAGGGCTTAACGTAAAATATAATACGTTTCATGATACCAAGCATACAAACATCTCGATAGAACCGGCTCCGAGGCAATAGCAGCTGATTTACGGACTCTCAGATCCTGACCGGGAGAGCGGGAACGAGGTGAGGGCAATCAACTGCTGGTCCGGAAATGAAGGTGAAGACATCCGTTTCACCACTTAGCCATGTAGTAATGAACACAAAAGTGACATAGAATCATTAAAATTTCTACTAAGGTATGCTAAATGTACACATTATATGGACAAAGAACAGCCCTGAACTGGTGCCTTGAATGAAGGGGTTACTAATTTACACAATTTTTTTCTTCCCTTCGTAGCTGTCTTTTCTTTTCCCTCCTTGAACAGTTGTCACTGGTTAACATTACGTTCCTAACTTTGTTTTTATGTTTTAGTTGGTTGTTAACTGTTCATGCGCACCTTAGCGTGCATATCACAAATAAATAAATAAGTTATCCATTGAGGGAGGAGAAAATTAGAAATGCGCTGCTCTCACCATTCCGAAGATTTGGCTCAAGGCTGGAAAGCCCGTCCGAACATATATATGATTTCAAAAAAAAGTGGGTTATTTCACATAATAGGTTCCAGGTTTAGAACCAGCGGTTTAGTTCACGTTAAATCATAGTCTCTACCCGTTGCACGTGAGCCAAACGGTACTTAGCCCTCCAATTTTCAAGCCTGCATCTCGCCCTGTGGGCAAAGTTTTTGAAACCGGTGGCACCATCGACGTATTTTAGGCTCGGTACCATTAACATTTCGAATGTTTCTTCCTGTTAGCAAATCCAGGGATAAACGTCCACATTCCGGAATAACAGCAACCGAAAACACATGTAGAACCATTCAGAGACATGCAATATTGGAAGAAAACTGTAGCCCAGAAGCTCAGCAGTTCAAAAATCCGAGAACGAGATCGTTGCGGCCCATAAGCGGCTGCCCTTGAAACGCTCAAGAAGCCAGTGGTAATGCAAAATGAAAGCGTCTTCCTAACGGAACTAACCCCACTCGTGAAGCCCTTGCTGAATTATTTGGCCACAAGGAATCGGGGATCGAAAACCGTCGAGAAAAGATGCCGACAACCTCAAAAAATGTCGAAAGAGCCACACGCAAGAAACTGAGACGAGAGTTGAAGTGGAAATGCGAGCATAAGGCGGTACCATAGTCGCTAAGGGACCTTATCTATTGAGGGTGTTTGGCTCCGATCTGTAGATCCAGACTAAGCTGCCTTTCTTAGGATTTATTTCCTTAGTTTCTTGGGTCCTAAATCAAGTAGTTGTTTTTGTTTAATTTGCTAGTTCATTTGTCACTGTTCCAGTTGATCTTCCCGTCTGAACGGCGCAATGTTAAGGGCAATGGAATAAAATTCCAAAAACTAATCAAATATGTGGTTTTCTTCAAGGAAAATCGAACACCCTGCTGTATAAAATCATTTGAATTGTTCTCATCATCAAGCAAAACTAACCAGCATGATATGAAAAAAAAACGCAATTTTTCATCAAAAATTTTATGCAATTTTGCTCCGGAACTGGAAGGCAACGTTTATGAGTTGTGCTCACTACCGCAACAGAGCACCCGTTAATTTCCTCACTGCTTCGAGGGGGCGAAGCTTCCTATAACTGTATGACATTAACTCACCAGTTAATGCGAATTTTTTTCTTGATTCCATTATATTAATAACATCTTCAAGAAGTACGGCGTGCAAATGCAGCGGGTAGGCTCAGTAGGAACTATGCTCAGGGCAAGAGCACATGATAGCACGGATGCACGCATCCGAATGAATATTCGATTTTTAATTCGTCGAAAACTCGAATGCTCGAAGGAGAGGGAGCTCATCAGCTGGAGGAAAGATGAGAAAGAGTGTAGGGTTCCTTTTCCCTTGATTATTTTCTAACCTTACTCGAAACCGAACACATACCTTCGTATATAAATTCTATTAAAATTCCCCTTCTGACACGTTATTTGGCCCCATGTATACATAGCACGAATGCTACAATCTTACTTTTGAATGAGATTATGGTAATTAATACTAGTCAAAATCAAAGGCGTACGACTGAGTTGCGTCTGAGCTGAGTCGGGGCTGCTACTGGGGCTCTCCTTCTTCATCAAGTAGACGCACGCGTGTCGAACGCATGCATCAAGTATGAAATGCTCCATTAAATGAACTAGCACCGACGCTTGATGCAATGAAGTAGCACCGACCCTTGATTACTCGATGATGACGTAGATGAGGCAGGTGATGCTGAGGCTGAACTGTCCATTGGAAGCAGTTCACGGTACACCAATGGTTATACGAGATGAAGTGGTTGCACGGAATCAGAGACGATTTTTAGGACCAGCGTGGCCAGACGTGTAGACAGCTAGGCTAAATAAGTCCTGGTTTTAGGCGATTTCGACCAGATATGTGCTATATTCGAGAAAAGGGAAATTCATACTAGTCGGCCGAAGGATTTTCCTTGAAGAACGATCAACGTGGTGTGTACATCTTGAACGAAATGATCGGGAGGCCACCGCGAGGCACGTAAACGCGTGCGTCTGATCTGCGTCACCGATGCGACTGGCCCCATCTTTCATCATGTCGACGCACGCGCGTCAATCGCACGCAAAGAGTATAAACTACCCTGAATTCTTCTGTCTATTATGATAGGTTTTGATAAAGACAGTGATCTATATCGCTTTTCGTTGGAGAAACTCGTCCAATCGGGAAGAGAGGGGATCTTCCTGGGAACGTTCATGAATCCAGCCACAGTAAGAATGAGAAGGGCCCTCATGACTTGCGGTGAGCAGTCCAGGATTGGTGCGCAAACAGTTCACTGGTTTATAGTCACATGTATTCTGCAGGAATGCTGGTATAAATAAGAAAAATAAATTAAAAAGAAAGGTAATAATCGGAATTAATTCTACGCAAGTCTGACTTATGGATACCAGTACTTCCAAGTTGTGGAATACTAGGATTCTATGTAGTTACACAAAAAAATTGATTGATTGATGGATAACTAAACATTTTCCGTCAGAGAAAAGTCTGATTTGTGTCACATGTGCGTACGTACCTTCACAGCTTCTATGTATATGTACCGGAGGCGGACGCAGGAAATGGGTAGGGCGGGGGGGGGGGGGGAGGGGGAGGAGGCGTGGGAAGAAGGTGGGATCACCGCCTCTTTGAGGACCGAGTGGGAAAACTAAAATCATTAGAAACATTAATTTTAATAGCATTAGAAATCATAGCACAACCAATTAAAAATAAGCTAACAAAATTTTTTATCTATTTCACAAATTAACTTCCCCCAGTGTGCTGGTACACGCGTACTTCACGCTCATGAGCCCTTTTGTTAAATAGATGTAGTGGGGACAGGAAAGCGTCGCAACGAATGCGTTGTTCGAGTAGGATAAAAATTCGCTCCTGGGATTACCAAAATACCATCTCTTTGTACTACTTCAATTTGATAATAAGTAGGTCGAGAAGCAGCATACATACAGGGTAGAACTGATTAGAGTAAGAAACAAGAAAGGGCTTCTAAAAGGGAAGGGCAGAGGGGACGGAAAAAGAGACAGCAACTATTTCAACAAAAGAAAAAAAGTAGCAGAGTTTGCAGAAGCTGCGTTTTGCAGCGCAAAACTTCGTGGAATGCCAGCTGATTCAATATCCATCCTACATATGTTGGCATCTCTTTCTTTTAGCGTCGTTCCACGTTTTCTACCGCACCCAATTTGGGAAAAAAATTAGTGCTCTCTGTTTTCAAAGGGAAATCTCGACATGTGCGATAGACAACGGATCTGTAGGCCATCCAAATGCTTCATTTCGTGGCATAGCATTGCAACTGAAACTTGTGATCCGAAAGAATTCTGAGATTGGCTAAATGGATGAGCTGACCAATGGCAAAGTTTTGCCGCACAGCCCTTTATGGGTACAGTGCTCCACTCCTCTGCATTTTTAGGAAAAAAAACATAATAATCAGGAGGTTACAACCTGAAGCAGGTCATACCTACTGAAATTTATGAAAGTTGAAGTTTCACAGATAACAGCATGGTGAAAGTTTTTCCACGAATTACTCAAAACCTCAAATGAGAAAGTGGAGGCATCTGAAAATCTTCAGTGAGCGTCAATGGAGGTGCGTTTTTCGCGGCCTCGAAAAGCACGCAGGGCGACCGCGCCGCAGGCACTGGAATCCTCTCTGGGACAACAAACTACGGGGTTTTCTTGAAGTTAGTTAGTTTTCTCGATAGCTGACATCAAATATGAAGAACAACTATCAAGAAAAACCCTGATTTACCACTGCGACGACGATTCCATCGGTGAGCGGCGCGGACGCGCCGCGTGCCTTCCGAGGCCGTGAAAAACGCAGTCCCCATTGACGCCTACTGTAAATTTGCTGTCCCTTCAAAGGAAGAGCACCATCAGTTGAGTGCCTGTATCAGGTTGGTCCAGAAGTTTTGCACCAGCTTTTACACTTTTTTGAATAGTTATACCATTATTGTTCGCGGATGGAACATTTCAGTAGTAGAGAAGTAGTAGAACATTCTAACACATTGTGCTGCCAAAGAATTTCAATGCAGGACCAAGAAATCCTGGATCGAAAAATAAATGTTGGTGCAAGATATTCGGACGAACCTAATAGTATTTTTTCTGGTCTCGCGTAGCGAAAGAAATGGGCCAGCGCTGCAGACGAGGAATTTCTATCCCTTGCTTCCACCACGTCGCCTGTCCTCAGCTGCTAGTGCACGCAGCTGTACTTCCGCGCCAGGAGCTCGTCCGTTCGGGTGAGGGCGGCTCATTCCATATGCATTCCCCTCGGCTGCAGCCAATTCGGCGATATTCGATAGCCCACGAATTGATACGAAAACAATGCGGACTGATCGATGCGGCTGGTGATGCGCGTTTTTCAGGAGATGAGGTGATTCCGGGACGCGCATCCCGCCTCCCGCTTAATTAGAGGCTTCCTCCGGCTCGATTGCCTCTGCCGAAGTGGCTATTGACCGCGATAGCAGCAAAATGCGAACAGCGAGATGCCACAATTGCAAGCGTTGTTCAAGTGTCGTGCACAATGCGCGGCGACAGCCAGTGCACGGGGCTTTCTGCTGCCGTACCCGTGCACCAGCTGAGCGTCGATTGCTGGATTACCATGGAGCAGTGCTGGAATGAGTGGCTGCTGAGTGAAAGGACATCATGTCGTCAGATGTCTCTCAGCTCCATTGGATGAAGATGCCAGCAGCGCAGGCGTCATTAGACCTGAAATAGAGGGGAATGGGCGTACATAGTGGCACTGCGGATTCATTAGGGATCGAGAAGGATGGATCCAGAAAAAACGTAGAGCACTGAATCGTCGTAGAGAGTCTACACTAGGATTCTTTATGATGGTGAGGAAGACGTATGGGTTGCGAAATTGTGGTTCATCCGTTTTGATACGTATCGATTGCTGGTGGTGCGTGCGGCGACCACAAGCGACGCTTCGCCTAAAATCGATAGGCATCGAAATCGATCTCGCTGGCGACGCAGCCACACTTCTCGAGAAGTATAGCGGACCTGGATAGTATCGCTAAAGTTTAAGTTAGAATTCTGAAGAGAACTGGCTGGCTCCGAAAAAGTTCTCGTACAATAGACTTCAGTGAAACAGGACCAGTGTTTTATGCTTGGTTGTTGCGTTACGTGCACCCAAGCGAATGCTAAAATGGTTCTAAAACTAAGAATGACAAAGCCCTTGATTTCAATGAACATAAAAGCTTTCAGAAGATACAATTCGCAATAAAACAAACGCGAAAAGCGTGCGCATAATGCGTGCACTATCAGGTAACATTGTAACCATAGCACGATTCCGTTTTTCACGACATATCTGCAATTAAAATTTCATCTGATGGCCTTCGCAAAGCCTTTAGTTCTTCTTTGTTTAATTCCCCTTTGATTTTTCTTTTCTTCTCATGCAACAGGCAAGCAGGTAATCTGCTAAACATGCACGCGACTGCTCTTTCTAAAAATTCCTTAGCGTGATGTGTTCTGACGAATGAGCTACCGTGTCCTGAGAATGGATTCTCCATACGGTAAGTGGAACAAGCCGTTTCAGGACATCATAAGGGAGCAAGGCCAAGGGCAAGGAGAGGACACAAACTTTAAAAATAGACACAGGAGACTCCAATGGTACCTATCTGCCCAAATGCACTGTGCTACTGTGTCGATCGATTATGAGAACTGTTCATTAGTGGAATGTGCGGATGCACAGACAATCAGAGTGTCAAGACGCGAATGATGCGACTAGTGTGAGAGGGTCCGAACCAATGGAGCTTTCTGTTTTTTTTCTTTTTTTTTTTTAATCTCGGCTCAATAAATTCCTAGCTATAATATTCAGTTGGCGGGTTTCCAAATGCTGAATGGTCATGAAGTCACGTTAAAGGTGTCAATTTGATCCCCAGATGATTTCTTCACGTCAAAAATCTTTTTTTTTTGTGAAAATCGTTCTGATATACCTTCTACTCGTTTATCAATGGGGGAGACGCTACCGGCTTCTACATTTCTTGTGGAGTATAGCGCTTTCGGTAGTCGCCTCCACAACGGCAGTGGTTTTGATAAAAAAAAAACATAGCAAGGAATCTGCAAACTGTTCATGAATCTCATGAGCAGCACTGTATCCTGAGTCGATCGACTGTAACTACAACCCTGTTTTTAAGGAGATTCATGTTATTATCTACACGTTTAAATGCTAAAGGGCCAGTGTAAGAGATACTAGCTAGATCCTTCCCACTGAAGCCCTTTCTGAAGCCTTACCTAGGGCTGATCCGAGGAACCCTACATCTACTATACTTTAGAGTACAAAAACAATCGAAACTGTAGAAATCTATCGAAGCTAATGTGTACCCATATACTGGATATTTTTTTAAAATATTTTTCATGGATACGTTCTTTCATGCTTGGATTCACCCGGTAAGCTCAGCTGCCAGGTAGTCCCGTTGTTTTTTTGACTGCCCGTCCTCCATGTTTGCTTTTTGCCGAAAACAGATACGGCCTGTATTTATTCCAAGCGTTGTTCGATCCCAACGGGGTTTATTCGCGCTGGGATTGTTGAGACTCTTCATGGGCCTGGATGCAACTTTGAGATTACCTGTGGTAAAAGTGTAGGGTCCGTGCTAAGAATGGGTAAATGTGTGGATGTTAAACCGTTTACCCTGGGTAATCTCAATGATGCACGAGGCCTATGAAGGGTCAAAAGCTACTATAACTATGTCAAGATATGTAACTTACTTAGTGGTTATAAACTCAGGGGGTTTTCCATTGCAAAGGAACAATTCGGCACTAGTGGAGGCACCTTGCCCAAGTTGGGAAGAATCAACGCTGATAAAAATGGAACACAGAAGTCAGCCTGACAAGCTCGAGGAAATGAGAAAATATGGTGCTCCGCTAATATGTATCTCATGGATGGGAGGTTATTCTTCACTCGTGGAGTCCCTGGACTCCACTACACAAAACAAATGGAAATGAACTGGGCGATGAAGGTGATATCCATAAATAGTGGAAAAGATACAGCGACGTAACATACTTGGAGCTTGGATCGCTCCCCGTTCTCCAACGAAAAACCCCGTAGTGCCCACTGTGTGGCCTCTTCCGGCGAAGACTGGGAATACCTCTACAACAGGAGCGAACGCAGGAGGTTCGGAAGAGAGGGGGGAGAAGCTCCCCTTACCGAGAAAATATGAGGCTCATCAAATTTTTTGAAAATGCTTTATAAAATAGTTGGAAACTTTGTATTATCTTATCTTTTACTCTTTCGTTTCTGCATTATTTGTTGAATATTTATTTTCAGCCTCTAACCTCGAAGTTGATATTTCTATGGAAATTATCATTGAATCCGAGTTCCAAAGATGGGGAAAAAGCAGTTTCTTTCCTACCCCATCTACTGGGCTGGCCATTCCTACGTTCGCGACTGCTATGAGGAACAAATGGATTAAAAGAAATGTTAGCAAAGAGCAGATTGCGAGTATACTGTTCACGTGTGAAGTGGTGCATATCATCCAACCCAACGCCTTCATCTAAACATACAACTGTGAAAAAGTAAAGATCGAAGACAGAGAAGAACAAAGAGCAAAAAAAGAAACAAAGGGAAATCAGATGTCTTTCTGCTGGAAAAGAGTTGGTCAAGTAGCATTTCAGCTATGACTGTAGAAAGTTGGATCAGAGCTCCTGTTGTTCTCGAGAAAAAAAAACTCACAGCAATCGTTTCTAATTTTCCAATTAATTCGTACTGAACTTATAAACCTTTTCCGCGTCACCCGGTGACTTCACAGAAAATCGTTGTATAAACACAGCATATCGTTGCTACCGAGGATTTCCATAGCGCCAACTGCATTGTACTGCGACAAATCTGAATTCTCTACATAGCAGTCGAACACGGACAGAAGAATAAGATTGCTGGAGGCCACGGAGAGCGTACCAACTTCTTTTCAGATTGTCACCATTGGGCCAATGATCATGGCTCGTGTTCGTAAACCTTTCCAGAAATATTGCGGTCTCCCCGCCTTTCCGAAGTTGAAGAATTCTCAGAAAGAAAACGGCTACACTGTGCTAGAGCGATTCGTCCCAGTCGGTGATTAAAAATGGTGGTGAAGACGGTAAGATGTGCCACATTAAGATCCAGAAACTCGTCCACTTAGGGTAAGTTGGAAGCTCAGAACGTTCTCGGGAGCGTTCATGGATATGGGCACAGGTAAATCTTTAACTACAGTCAGCGGTGAGCCCTGCCACTTCTTACTGCAGCTACTTTACTGACCAGTCCATAGTCGCAAATTTACGAACTGTATCAAGCGGAGAGTAGACCCACAGTCCCATATTGGCGACATTTAACAATGGAAAATATACATCTATATCAAATAGTGGAATTGTCGTGAGAAAAAAATGAGAAAATCTCATCCAGGGTCGATCGTTGCTGATGGTACGTGTAAATGAGACCATGTGTGACAATAGCCTATCCCCTCCTCTCTCCCCCTCTCTACCTCTCCTGCTCCCCAAACATGATGAATATGACCCAATACACATCAGAATATAAATAAGACTTGTACCATCTCTTTTTCTATGTAAATTAGTCAAAACAAGGAAGAGATCAGTTTGAAATTCAATAGCCTACAGTGAACTTTCAAGTGAGGTCTATCTAGTCAGGGAGACTTCATTAGTTCCAATGAAGTTCTATGTGGTACCCTTTTCTTCTGAGAAATTCATTCTATTTATGTACAAAGAATATTTAAAAGTTTGTTTGAGAGTGTGAGAATTTGTTTTCATTTTATTGTCTTGCACCGTTTCATTTCAAATGAAACATGTGCTTCACCTATTCAGGAAACCTATAAACCGGTTGTTGCATCGGAGCATGGGTTCCGCACGCGATTGAGGAAACCGTGGGTTTTTTCGTGAATTTTTGGAGACGAGACCAAATTTGGAGACGCATGGGTTCTGCATGGATATGCATGGGTTTTGCGCCACGAATGTCTTAATCTTGCACCTTTCAATCTCATGCAGAGTACGGTTCTTGCATTTCTTGAGTGTCCAGTAAAAACAAAGACAAAGAATAATGGTGGGTAAGAGCGACGAACCGCGTACACCATCTAATTCAAGTTTTAAGGCAGGAAGAAGACAGCAAAATGTCGCCGCAACTGTCGCGATACAGAATTTGAAGAAGCAACACTAGGCGGAAGCGACGGACCCCCTCGGACTGCGTCATTCTTCAGGAATGTCCTCGGTGTTTGTGCCGATGAGCAGCGCCGCGTTGAGCGAATTCAACACAACCTTATGTTTTGGAAATGCTGATTGCTAAACAAATGAATGAATGACATAAAATTCGGAGAAGCGGATTTAATTCCATTCAGAAAAGGGGGCAATTCAGAGCAACACTTTCATTATTGCGCATAAGAAGGCTCTTCACTTTCCTCAAACATTGTTGGAAGGACCTTCAAGCCAACGGTGGAAAGTTCGCTTCATTGGTATATCCGGCTGTAGAACCAGCAACCTCCATCGAGGTCGTCATTTTTGTGTGTGAGTACCACAATGTGACGGTCCCACGAGAGTCCACTACGTAGTTGTATGTGCGGACGTCCCCACTTCTGCGGAAGGAGCGCAGCAAAAAGTCGGAACGACCGCAGCAGAAGGTCAGAAGAACAACGTAAGGAAACCGGAAGGACAGCAGATTACCTGTCGGTTCTTCCGGTTGTTTGCTGCGGTTCTTCTTTGATATGTAGCGAAATTCGGAAAAAGGCGTGAACATCCTCAAATGAAGAGCACAAAAGATTTGCCAGAGCTTCAGACTAGTGCTTCTTCCGATATACGAAACTTAATGAGCTGCCTGAATTATGAAGACCCATGTATGTTCAGAGGAAATGACGCTATTATTTTCAATTCAAAGTAGCGTACTGACAAAGCAAACCATAGCATGAATTACAAGTAGGAACGAATAATGCAACAGATGTATTCCAACTAGAATTTTTGATTTTGGGTATGTGGGAAATTCGGATGTTCAGAAATGAAGAGCAATATCGGCCTGAATAACAGAAATATAACACATACAATAATCAATAAAGATAATAAAAAACGTAAAGTAATAGATCTAATGAAGAATCTTAATTATTAACTAACCTATCCAGACGTGTAAGATTTATGCAAAACGCTGAAGAAACTTCTCTTTCTTAATATTAAATGTCAACTTTTTGGATCGTTCCTTAATTTATCAACTAAACTAAGAGAATTCTTAGGTTTTTGTTCGGGTCTACGTACAGCCTATAAGCAAAATGTTTGACGGACATTAACAATCTTACTTGGACTCATGAACGTCCCCGGAAACCTAGTCGCTTCTTCGCCTCCTCAAAACCGACTAGTTCTCCTAATTAGAACAGGTAAACTTAATGCGATCGGCTGGTGCCAGTGGCGGACGCAGAAAGTGGGCGGGA
>KN726688.1:8349-26254 GCA_000816745.1 Ancylostoma duodenale
CGCAGCCGATATTTTCGAGATAAGTACATTAAAACAGATTTTTTGGTAGATTTGACCATTTGCTTTGGTCGTCGCATTTGAGCAGCAAAGAAAAGTGCAGCAATGTCATCTGGCGCAAAAAATAGCCAATTCTGTGCCTGATCTGTATATACCCTTTATTTTTCTCAGAGGGTAGTAGTGAATGTGTTAGACAAAATAGACGGAAGGCGAAGAAATTGATGTTTAGGCTCAATAGAGCCAGTAGAATTGAGTTTCTGTCCAGATAAGCTGCTGTTAGGAAGCACCCACAAAGCTCCAGTACTGGTCCAAATTTCATCTGGTTAGCTTAATCCAGAGTTGTAGCAAAAGAGGCGAGTTATAGCAAAAAATCCTCTTGTCGAAATGAAGCTGATCATATCTTTTTGACCGCTACTGTATATGGTCCTAGGATACCATTTACGGACATCTGCCATTCGCTAGCTTCATTAAAGCTAGTTTCAAACATCTTTCAAAACATTGAAGGGCGAACCTTCGTCTTGATTACGCGCATGTTTACATGATGAAAATATTTTGAACCAAATTACAGCAATAAATCCTAGTTCTAAAATTAGATTTCTAGTCTCAAAATCCTAGGACACACGAGCAAAACGGTTGAAGTTATGCTGCTTTATTTCTACTGAAACGGAAGGAAGCCAAAGGTATGAATGGAGGTGAACCCTCCACGGCGTGAAAGGCTTCCGATTTCAATAAGAACTCCATTCGCTTTACTAGCACGACTTGTGGTTCTTGTGAGCGCTGTGTCTGACTTTTTCTTCGTCTCATGTCCCACCCTTTTTTCCTTCCCACTTTTTTCACACACCTCCCGCGCCGCCTCCCTTAGCCTACTGCTAGCTGTTTTATCCCTTGCAAGCCATTCTGGGGGTAAAAACGCGTCATAGCTAGATGTAACTTATTTGAAGCGTCCTTTTATGGATGTGTGCAGGTAACAGTACTAGTTATCCCGATTCATGTCATTACTAGTAGCTTACAGCCCTGAAGAAATTTTCTCTTCTCCGTGATTTGTTCCTCGGAATGCACTTACTCCTTAATCCTCAACTTTTTGATCTTCAGATTCCGAATTCGTGAACGCTCCCGCAAAGGTACTGATCTAGTCGTTGTTTTAGAGAGGATGAGTTTCCCTGATGAAAACGGGTATACATTGTTAGAGCGAATTGTCTCATTCAGTGATAACCAGCACTAGTGTAAAGCACGACATTGTGCTCGAAAGACTCGTCCATTCTGGGTGAACGGAAAACTCAGAACCTCCCCGAAAACGCTCGTGAATTCCCCACAAACTTCGTGGGAAAGGAAGCGCAGATGATAGAAGTGGATTTTAGGTTCTTGGGCTGCTAAGTATTCTGGTACTCATAGCACTCCCCCTCTGACCACCTAAATATAGCAGCAATGAAGCAGTGCTTTGTGAGCCCCGTAAAGCGGCGAGTCAATTAGGAGGAAACCACGCGCCCAACGCCCCCGGCAATAATAGGTGCACTGGACTCGAACGCACCCCCGCCGGTCGACGGAGCAGGTCCCGGTTCCTGGCGATGATCGCATCCAGCATCTCCTTGTCCGCGTACATCGCGCAGATGTGCGCTGCATTTCTGTTGTCCTGAAAAGAAAATCCGGGAAACTCTAACGAGAACTCAACTGCAGCTGCTCGACGCACCTTAGTCACGGTGTTGATGTCCGCTCCCTTGGATAACAATTTCTCGAATAGAATTCGTTTTCCCTCTTTCACAGCCAGCAGAAGCGCTGTGAACCCGTGCTGAAAATCAGTGCTTAATGAGCGCAATGCGCTTCTAGGAATGGTATAAGCTGCTTTTCTCTGAATCACACATTGATAAATCCCGAATGTTTGCTAATTTCAGCTCTTCCAGAATCATCGGAGTTTACTTCTCGGAAAAATATTCCAAAAAATTATCGTTAGAGGCATTTGCGATCGTGTCGCATGACAATTTGCTCATATGTACAGTACCGGCCAAAATTATATAGCCTTTTGAGTTTTCCTCCATAACTTTTGGTGGGAGTAAAGCTTTGCATGGAATGGAAAGAAACAAAAGCAACATTTTGCGACATGGACTTCTGGGTGCATTGTGACCGACTCAACATCGTAACCAAGGAGGAGTTAGCTAATTTAGTAGAAATTCATACATTGATTTAGTGCTGGACTGAACTCAAATTTGTTTCGCATGCTCTGATCAATGATCTGCAAGCACACTTTTTCATCCGAATGAGTTAGACCTACCACAAAAACTCCAATTCTTGTTAAAATACCGCTCATAAAAGCACTTCTGTGATCCTTTGTAGATGCTGCAAAATTCTAGATTTTGACCTTTGTGAACGAAAATTTTGTCGAAAGATTTCAATCCCTTTCTATTGCATGTATGTGTCTACAACACCCATAAAAATATGAGCTTCGAAACTTTACTCTAATTGAAGTCATGAGGGAAATGGAGGAGACTCTAAAAGGTTATATAATCTTGGCGAAATTCTGCACCTATGGCGCTGAACTAAGTTTGCTCAGCTGACATGCGGGTTGGAACAGTCTCTGGACGAAAAGCTTCTTCGATCACGAGTAAAAATTCTTTTTTTCTCTCCTTCATACATAAGAAGAATATCTGCATAGCGGGAACCAAGAATAATGAGAGAAAATGACAATAACACTTCGGAACTTTTCAGTGGGAAAGAGAGATTTGAGTGGAAAAGATATGTATATTCAAGCCATTTTTGTATAGATCATATATAACAACGAGGGGACACAGATCGAATGAAGGAACGAATGAATGCAAGAAGGAATAAATGAATGAATGTCAGAACTTGTATGCAACATTTCCAGTGGATGTTGCAGTAGTATAAGGGAATCAGCAACGACCTTGTATTTGCGGTAATAAAAGCAGGCAAATAGTGAAAAATTAAGAAAATAAGCGAACCTCCTAGTAATTTGCAAAATTTACCCCTTTCTGACATGTTTACATAGGTCAACTGATATGTTGCTTATTGCAGCTAGATATTAACTCAGATTCCTACCCTATCGCTGTTCTTCTGAAAGAACCAGATCACGCTCAGACAAAACTACTCTACCGAAAAATCATTCCATTTCATTACTCTGAAGTTAGGTGGCCATACATTTGGCGAGAGAATGTGTTGGCGATACATTTTGCTTGGCAATACAAAAGGAGAGAGATGTGTTAGCGAAATAAGTTAGCGATTATGCGGGATAACGCTTTCATTTCATTCTTATTTGGAAGGCTAGATATGATGATGTCGACCCGAATGGTTCATCTGATAAGTAGGTAGCGGACTCCGAGAAATGGTATCATGGCATGATTCTCGACGATATCCAATTTTTTGCGCGCTTAATAACCCTTTCGTTTGACGACACAATTGGCAGGGTTCGTGTGGTAATACAATTGGAGAGGTTCGCTTGGCAATACATTTGGCGGGACTTCTTACTTGGCAGTACTTTTTACGGGCTTCGCTTGCCTGGGTAGTTGGCAAACCCGTCTGCTAGATTGCCAAACCACTCTCGCCAAATGTTTCATCATCGAACACCAGAGTAGAGGAATAACTCTGCAGCGAATGACGCACATCTCCTCGTCCATTTCCAAGCACCATGTATGTTGCTCATTCATTTATGAAAAACACACAGGCAGGAATTTCTGGAGAAAGCAGGAACATATCTGATTAGGGGCCAACCTGGCAGGAATACTGAAATGGGATAAAGGTTTGATTGATTGATTGACTGCGTCTTATTACAACGCTATGGATACACAATTCAGATAGAAAACGAGTTCTGATTGAGCAGTTACCACTACTAAGAAAATGTATAGTAATCATATTGATCTATGCTACACATATAAAGGCGGTTGGAAAGTGATCTCACCCGAATGTCGGAATATCACCAGCGAATGTAGTGCACTAGAACACTTGTTAAGCTCTTTAGCGTGAATTCCAAAATTCGAGGATGTCGCTCTTGCTCAGCTTGACTTCTGCATATTCTTTCAAAATGAGGCCTAAGTAAGCCAACGAATATCGCCCATTTCAAGCTTCACAGCTGCAAGAGAGCGAAGCACTTCTGTGGACAACAAGGAAATCCACCTCAAACCTTTTCCGGATTATTTCACAGTCGTCATCGCGTGGTGCCTACGTTCAACCAAAAACCTGCGTCTCTATGGCTGTCTGTACCCCAACGCGCGCGTCAACAACACGTGCACCACACTTCCGCCCCAATGAAGTGCTGAAATGATTAACCTGCTTCTTCCTGAGTGGTGCGGTGAGAAGAGGTATGGTACATGCTCGGTCATCGTTGATTCCCACTCAGAAATAGAGTATCACATCCGAGAACAGCTTCGCAGAAGGAAAGAGATTATGTGGTAGGGATGAACTGGTCAGAGTTGCTCATACCTTTTTTTTTTGGGGATGCGTCACGAATTCGAGATAAATTGGGAATTCAAGAGGCAGTTGAATCCTATGCGATCCATTTGTTAGCGCTCCGTTTTCCCAGGTGAATCTAGTGAAGATCCCGGGCGGATAAGAAGTAGAAAAACTGAGATTGTCACTAATTCATGAATGTTTTGGACGAAACGTGAGATTATGAGGAGTGAGATCGACTGGCAAAACGCGAAATCAAACTAAAAAAGCCATTAATGCGAATTCAAGCAATGTGCACGATATTTGGAGTGGCGCCAATTGCGGCGAAGATGCGTGAGGCTCGGCTACGTTGGTACGGTCGGTGCTGAGAAGTGACGACAATTCAGTCTCCAAATCTGCTATGAATATCACCGTGGACGGACGTAGACCGAGAGGAAGGCCGAAAACTCGATGGTTGGATAGGATAGCGGAGGACATGCGGGTACTGAAGCTCACAGAAGAAGACGCTTTCAATCGAAGGAAATGGCGCAACCACACGAGATACGCCGACCCCAGCTCTTGGGAATATGGCTAGGAAGAAGAAGAAGAGTGCGAATTCAAGCAAGGTGCAGTCCTCCCAAATTTTTTTCTTGTATTTTCTCCACGACATCAACCTCAGCTATAATTTTACCTTACTCTCGCACTCGTATTTTGTATTACCGACACCAAAAATCCTGCGTATTGGAAGCTGTAACCAAATATTTCTGAGTATCTAGTGCAGGTTTTGCTTGCATTTAGCATAAAAAGAAATACGGTTGTGCGTCTATTAAGGCCCTTCTAGCACCTACCAGCAGTATTTGCAATAAACAGGAGCGTTTAAAATCGACGACAAATCATTTTAGATTGCCTGAACCAGCATTCCTACCAACTTGTTCCAACCCAAGCTCCATGACTAGAAATATCACGACAAACAAGTGTGAGAAGAAGAGGAGATAGGAAGGAATTGAACTTTTTCCATAAATGGTTATGGAAGCAGAATAAAAGAAAAACTACTCACTCAAAAGGATTGCAGAGCGGCAAAAGAGGGAAAATTAAGGAAACAGAAGGAATAGGAAGCTAAATAAACATGAGAGACGAGAAAAAAAAACTGTACTAAGATGAAGAAAAGGATGAAAAAGAGGCAACTGACCTCAAATCTCGTAATGGAAAGCTAGCTATTAAGAGAACTATATTACTACTGAGTAAATTGACGACTAACGAAAATGCATTCGATTCCAGTTGATTCCAGAAAGCCTCCTGGTGAAGTTGCAAAAAACACGACTCACTTGATCTGCTAATGAAAAGTCGTTCTTTTTTATTTGGTCCAGCTCAGCATCTATCGTTGGCCATTGTTCATGCTTGGCCATGTACAGGACCTGTAAGTGAGCTTTCATGAACTGATCAGTAGAACAACCAACTAAAATAGTACAAAAATGAAGCAGAGAAGATGTCTAAAGAGTGGAGAGCCGAGCAAACCAATTTTACGTGACTGGAGTTAATGAGTAAAATTTGTCTGATGCGTAAAAGCCACAGACAGTAAAGAAGTACGAGCTCCAGCAGTACCTTCGTTTGCGGGTCAGCCATCGACAGGTCGATCTCCGCCTCCGAGGGATCCGGCTCCTTCTTCTCTTCCGGCTGCTCCTCCTGGGAGTCACTGTTTTGGTTGTAGGGTGGTGGTGCAGTTTTCGTTGGCAAGGGTGAGCCTTCCTTCGGCGATACATGAGTGAACGTCGTCTGAACAACACGAAAATCAAGGGAGAAACGTGCTCAGGAATCGTGCCCCACCTTCGACACTGGCGGAGACGGTCGCTTCTGCTCCTCACTGCTCGAGGTGCTCTCCCTGGATTTCATCTTCGGAACGAACATTTTCTTCGGGGTGGGAGGACGGACCTCTTCCTCTGACGGGGGTCTTTTAGCAGCGGTGGGAGGCCTTCGCACGTTGTTTGACATGAGATCCTAGAAAATTGTGAAACCACATGCTGAGTGAGGGTGATCGCTGTTTACACACCTTCAATCCGAGATTCTCGAGTTCTCTCTCGTCCTTGGTCTCCAGAAGAAGGCCTATCATTCCTTTTGTTTCTACGTCGTCCGCTGATTTGGGTCGAATTATTGCATCGATGCTCTGGAACGAGATTCTAATCGATATAGCTAGATTACAGGAGCGCAGGTATGAACGTACAGGGGGTCTCTGATATTGAATGTGCTTCATTTCTTCGAGTGCTGTTCCCAGGATACCTATCCGAGTGCTTTCTTGTTCCCTGGAAAGGAGCCTTCATCGTAGTCATCCAGATATTTTTTCAAGGGGCGTTCAGAATACCTATCGGCTTTCAGCTCGTTCAGCGCTGTCCTCATTTCCTTCAGAGCTAGGGCTAACATTCCTTTTCTTCCGTCTACAGAATGAGCTCTTTTTCGAACTAATGGAGGGTCCTGCAAAAAGAATTCAAGCTGCTAGCGAACCGGGCAGTAGCTAATAACTTACCTTTCCATTCTGTTGGGTCCTTATTTCCCAGAGAGCGTTTGCAAGGATCCCTGGTGGTCTTTCGTTTCCTTCCATCGCTAACGATTGGAATCTGATAAAATCTGATATCATGGCTCACCGGATCCACAGTTACCCTACCATACTTGGAATAAACCAAGGAATATTAAGGAATCGTCAGCATCAACGCTGGATACTGTTTTACTCAGGAAAATACTTACACTATAACTATAATAAGTAATATATACGGCAGTATGTTGGCTGCTGGGCTAGGTGGGTAGATTGGCTATAGTCGCGGCGGCTGAGGACCACGCCCCACGCCCTTCCGGTCATTGAAGCGAACAACGAGAAACTCTCTTTCCGCTTGACAAATAGTGGTTTCGTCGAAACCCCGTGTCAACCTCGGAAAAACTTTGCTAACTTCACGACTCCGGAAATTTGCACGGATTAAACGAAGCATTCACCTCTACACGCGTCTGCAGCCACGCCACTAATGTCGTAGGTACACTTGCCTCGCAGGACGTGTAGAGAAGCTGAAGAAGCCATGTTCTGATTTGTAGTTACCAAAAAAGTTTACTCCAGGTTAGCTCGAAAGACTTGCAGAGTTTTTGTGATTCCAACCGCGAGCATGCTTTCAGCAGAGCTGACTCAATGCAAAAGGATCTTGAACAATGAGTAACTCCTCCATGCCTTAGCTCCGTGCACCCAACAATTACATGGGAAGCCTAGGAACCAGCAGTAAGCAATGAGTCATAGGTGTGAACGACAACGCGAAAGGTCCATAGACCGCTTTTCTATCATGTTGCTTAAAAATAACTCATCCAGAAAAATTGAGATTTTATTAACCCAATGACGAATGTACTCCTTTTTGCGCATTTCCGCACTTCCTCAGGTTCTGGCTCCTTTCTGTGCTCTGGAACTCCCATTAAAACTCCAGCATTTCTATAACCACGTTGACTTAACAGTATTATGAGGTTAGCATCTGAGAAAGTCGCTGAGATCATCAAAGCCAACTGATCTCTCAGAATCGTGCGAGAAAAGTCGCTGCTCACCGGTGCGTCGCATGGTCGTCAATGGATTGGTGGGAGATGGATTAAAAAATGAGCCTTTTGGACACTTTTTACGGCAGCACCACTTTCGCATCTGAGGTTTTTCAGCATAGAAGAATCTAGCCATAGTCCCAATAGTGCTGCAAAAATCACAATCGACAGAAGCATTCCCAAAATATAATAATTTAGGTGTCGTATGTGTTAGCCTATCAGTCAAATGAGTTGCACGGTGGCCCGACTCAGCTGTTTTCGTGTGCAACAGCTCATTTTCACTGGGATAATATGATTTTCTGTACTTTACTCCAACACTCCTACATTGTAATTATGTTTTTCACCATTACTCTTTCTTTTGGGAGCGGGATGGATGCATGGAAAGGCCGTTCTTCCGTAAGTTTCAGCAAATTTCACCACAAGACCCTCGATCACCACCAAAGTTTGGCAAAAAACCAGGTTAGCAAAGCAACTCTTATGTCCTGCGTCTCCTAACAATACGGACTCGACAGGATAACCAATAAAGATAGCCTTCGTTGTTTGCCGTGGATAACGTTACATGAATCCTAGCCCTGATTCCAATGATGCACATGAGATGTTCGAAGTAATCAACAAGTCGTTTCGTGGAGGCCCAACAGACTGTGGTTTTTACCAGTTATTCGTCAAAAATCCCGCAAGGCAACAGTTTTCACCTTCAAACGCCAAAAACTCATTCGGGGCGAAAAAATGCCTCCGAAAAAAAGGGTTCCCGACGTGATATTGCTTTTAGTGCATGTCATCGTTCTCGGCGCTTCGAAAAGTCTCTGTTCCTATAACGTTCTATTTCGGCGAAAATCTCGAAGACAATTCCTGGGGTGGGACTCCGCCTTAATAGCGTGCTGAGTTCAGAATATTTGTTTCATAATGATCCCCAAGTAGTCATGCTTCAACATTTTTCATTTATTCATCCTATCACAAAGTCACATGCTCCTTTGAAGTCAAATGATATGCAGGAAAGAGAATTCTCATTATTTTAGAAAAACTAGGGTAGAAACGCGCGAATTCCAGCTAAGTGACTTCAGGATCTGGCCTTCGAACGATATTTTTTTATAAGTTCAGATGCAAAAAAACTGCATATTTCATTCAGTGGCGGTGGGTTTCCTGCGGATTTTTCTCTTGCTTTGCTCTCTAACTGTGAGATTGTAGCATTACCCGCATAGCTATGATGTGTGCCTCAAGTTGTCCTTTTCACTCTGGAAGGTCAGGAAATCCTGGATAACTTTGCAAACTGCCCATTCTGGGAACATCTTCGTTTTTTTTTCTGACTAAATGTCAGATTTGATCCACTTCAAGTCATTGTTATTTCAAGTTGTCGTCAGCAATCTGGTGATCTTAGTACCGCCATCTGCATTCAAAAACTATCACAATATATTTTATTGTGCAGTGCAATCGCATAAGTTTTGCGAAAATACGGCAAACAAGGCACACTCGGTTGTTCAATATAATTACATATAGGACGAAATATCAATATAATGGAAATATGGAGAGCAGCAGGGGATTTCAGGCTGCTTGTGTGGTCATGAACTCGCGCATCCAGTCGGCAAGCAGTGCAGTCTCCTCCAGTGTTATCGCGTTGTATAGAGAGGCTCGTATGCCACCAACCGATCTGAAATGGGCTGTGAAAGTGGTGACCGTGAGGAATCAGCTCTCTGATTCTACCTGTGCCCTTTAAGGGAGATCATTCCTCTGGCGGCTGCTCCTTTTAGGAAATCTGCTTCCAGCTTCTCGTCGCCGTCTTTGATTCGGATACATATGTTCATATGGCTTCGGCACTTCTTGTCCACTGCACAGTTGTAGAAGCCGTTGGAGTTGTCGATGAGATCGTAAATCATACCCGATTTCTTCTGAAAATTGGTCTATTAGGTACTGAACCCTGCACTAAAGCCGTTTGGCATCTGACCTTATTCAATTCGAAGATCGCATCCACGCCGCCGTTGTCGCGAATCCACTTCAGCACCAGGTTAGTAATGTAGATGCTAGAATACAAGTCATTTCACAAGGAAAGATGGAATGTCGTTGGGAGCGTTTCTCACCCGTAGACGGCAGGGGTGTTATAAAGACTGTTATTGTCGTGCATTTCCTTGTAGCTGAGAATCGCCGGAGTCACTGGCTGCGGCTGGAAAATGGTCCTTTCAGATTTGAGGATTAATCCAAGTTTTAGGCTAACACACTCACCTCTGCTATGAGATCCTTTCTCACCATAACGACAGTAAGACCAGCTGCGCCGAGGTTCTTCTGCGTGCCTCCGAACACAATTCCATGCTGAAACCATGACAGTACTTACAAAGGAGTAATACGCTTAGGGAGAATATTTCACGGAGTAATGTAACAATGGCATCCGAATTTGAATGCTCAGCGCCAAATTAGTCTGAAATTCTGATGCTCAAAAGGGATAGGACAGCACAATCCTGCAGGAAAGATGGTAAGGCAGTGCAACTTTCTCCTTTCCGAATACTCTAATTTTTATTTTTTTTAATTTTTGAACCTGTTCATGATTATGTTTGTTCATCCACTTGGTCCCAAATATAGAAAATACGATCTTACATCAGTGAAGTCAAACGGTCGCGACATGAAATTCGACGAGATGTCGGCGACCAGAGGCACCCCGTGCGGTGAGAACGGGGGCGAGTGGAACTCGATACCCTGCACGGTCTCGTTCGCACAGTAGTACAGGAACGCAGCATCCTGAAAAGCTATTACTAGCAACATTTAACCATAAAAAGACAATTCAACTCACCTTGTCGTGATCCCACCCACTCTGATCGGGGATAGTCACGAACGGTTTGCTGGGAGTGAACACCTGGAAAATTAGCCGTGAAATGTGGGCCAGATGTTATTGCACGCACTGTGGCCTGGTCTCACAACTTTACAGCAGCGATTTCTGGAATTGTTCGCGTAAATAGCGGATTTTCCATAATTCTACTTGTTTCCGGATAAATTTCTGCTAAACCCTGCATTTTTTTTTGAACGATCGGCAGAAGACTCTTAAATTTTGGACAAATTTCGATTATTTTTGGTTGAACTTGTCCTTCTACTATTATGCATTCCTCAATCATCCTTTCCCGCAAAAACTAAGAGGTGTTCCCTAGGATTTCATGCGGAAGCTGGCGATGTAATATCGCTAAAGTAGACATCAAACAGAAATGTCTTACCTTCTTCACCTTGATGAACTTGCTGCCCTCGGCGGCAGCTTTGTTGGACCATGTGCCCGTCACAATGTAGTCGGCGAACTCTTTATCTCCCTGTCCAAAAAAAAACTTCGACTTTGACCGAACAAAGCTAGCACAAATTGAATGGAGTTGGAACAGGAACCACATCACAAGTTGGAAATTCGGAGAAGAAACCCGTCGAAAATGTGGTTCTCTTTTTCCAGAAAAAGAAAGAGAGGAAAAGGTGCCAACCTTAATGTTGAGAGGAATAGCGGCGAACTGTCCAGTACCCCCTCCCTGCATGAAAAGTATTTCGAATTCCTGCGGGACATTCCTGAAGTAAACAATATCTGAATTAGGACAACTGTTCGCAACCAAGAGTTGGTGAGACGGTGAAGAGAAAACATCCAGTTTAGGAATGGTTTTCATGCCCGACTTTTACTCAGTCCAATTACATTTAGTCTTACTTCGTTAATTGTTCGTGCTTAAGAATTTTTTCTTGTTTTAGAAATCATAAAATAGCAGCGTTTTCTTAGCACTGAACAGTTTTACTGCAATCAGAACCATGATAAAGTACATATAATACATGCTGTTTTTATACGTTTTATACGTCAAGGTGCTCAAAACAGCTGAACTATATTTCTGAACACTCATTGTTTAGGTTTCTCTGGATATGATTTGATAAAGCTCCGAACTGTAACTCATTTGGAAATTTTATGGTGGCGAAAAAAAATGTCATAAATTTCAGGTAAGAGCAGATTTTTCCCTGTTACACCCACGATTTTTGTGTTTTTTAAGAGCTTGAGTTGTGTGCTTTGAGCCTAGCTTAAGAGCTACGAGCGAATTTTAGTTTTACCCATTGCTGCCATGAACCCAATTTCCGCGAAAAGTCCCCCGTCAATTTATGGAACGGTGTGGCGAAAACAAAGCTGCGAACGTCGTTAAAGGCACTGTCCCACCACAGAATCATTTTTGAGAATTTTACATGGGAAGAATCTCCAGGAGCTGCTGACACGTTATGCAGCGTAAAACTGCCCATAGACGCATTTTCGAGCCTCAGTGCTTGGGGAGATTGTGAGCGGCCTAAGACGGGAAGGCAGGGTTATTAATGATGCGCTCCCGAGAACGAACTGTATGAGATAATTGGTGTTCCTCGTAAGAGTTCCTCATCATTCACTCTCTAACAATCTCTAACAATATGGAAGGCGCGTTTTATGAGTGACTAGTGAGTGTGTGGAAACCCTGTAGTGCACCCTTAGCTTACCCCATGAGCTCCGCAAAGGTTTGGGCTTGAAGACGGGTTTTCGGCAGTTTCAGGAACTCCTGATAACTTTTCGTGTGAAAAACTCAAAACGATCCTGAAGTGGGACCGTGCCCAGATATGAACGCCAGACACTTACATCAACTGCCTCAGCAAATCCTTCGTCTCTTCGAGAACCTCACCGAACTCCTTCGAGCGATGCGACATCTCTGCAAAAATGAAGGGGCAATAAATGTAGCATCTAATAAACACTTCGACGGAGCGTACCTAGTATACTGACGCCTGTTCCATTAAAGTTGATTAGTTCATCACGTGCTTTGAGCAAAACCTGGAACAATTCGAAATTTTCCGTGGAAGAGAAGCGGGTGAAGAGTTTGCTTAGTTATTTTTGTGGTTCATAGGGATCGTTGGAAACTTATTAGACTTCCTTAGGCTTTGCTAGCAAAGTTCAAGCCTCTAGCAGGCTCTTGATTTGAGATGGAAGCCTATTAAGATCTCTAACGAGTTCACATCAGCCCGATCAGCCCAAAACTTACCTCCTCGGGTATCTTGGCTGGGCCAGCTCCAAAGTTAATTTTTCTACCAGTCATATCTGAAAATAACACTGATGCGGGACTTAAGGCTCCAGAAACATTTTCGATAAACAAGAAACTGAGTGTGAGAGAATCTGTTAGAACAGCGAAGTGGGCCACGTGGAAAAGACCCGCAATGACCCTATCTGGAGAGTGATCTGCGCAAGGAAGAAAATGCGACCGTGCCAACGTATCTTCAGACAAATCTCCTTAGCTTTAAAGAATGAACAAGTAAACAAGAGTAAGAGTTAAGAACTATACATAGGCATAACAGAAAGAACAAACAATAGTGGAAGTGTTAGTTTTTTCCCGCGATAGGCCGCTTGAGAGTGGCTGCTAATGACGCGGAGTTTCCGAACTGTCCAACCGATGCTATTCAGGATGGTTCCCAGACAAACTTTCGGAAGTTCCGCGAAGCTTCTTCGGAACTTCCGCGGGTGACCCGACGGAAGTTCCGAATAAGCTCCGCGGAACTTCCGAACAAGCTCCGCGGAAGTTCCGAAATGGCTGCGCGGAAGTTCCGAAATCGAACAAGAGTGACGTATTTCACGCATTATGGAGCCACTCATAACTCGAGTAATGAGATAAAATCGACCAACATGGAGTGATGAACACCTCGACGCGTGCCGATACCAAAAACCATAGGATCATGAATCCCACTAAAACTCTTTCCACCAAGTAGCACTACTTACACCACTGGTGGTTTTGTTCCTTGAAGATGAAGCTCAAATAGGTTTGCCCTCTGACTGTGTTTCGTATCTGCATTAGGTTTCAATTTCAATTATAACATGGAAAAATTCTTCTTTAGTAAAAATCTGTCAAATTTTCATATCTATGGGACTAATCCTAGCGGTACATTTATCTGACACGAGCTTTACCGGAAAATCGTCATTACGGATGTCATTATTGGGGCATGCCAAAGTAAATTTCGAACAAAAAATAGCGGAAAAATTTTCGTATTCTACCAGGGTTTCTTATATGGCTAGCCGAAGTCAGGCGAGAACAAACCACTACAAAAATTGAACGAAAATATGCCATTTGATCTGTTAATTTCCTGGATAATTCTATCTGTCTCGAAGCTCCGCGGAAGTTCCGAAAAGTGTCAAGCTCCGCGGAAGTTCCGAAGCTACTTTTTTCTCTGCGTCTCCTTTCGGAACTTCCGCGGAACTTCCGAAAAAATCGACGTGTGACGTCATATTTCCGCGGAAGTTCCGAAAATCGGGCTCCAATAGTAAACCAGGCTCCGAGGAAGTTCCGAAAATCGGCAAGCTCCGCGGAAGTTCCGAAAGTTTGTCTGGGTTATTGTACCATGAGGAACATTTCTGGGCCAAGAAACATCCAAGATACCAGGACCAGGGTTTTCTTGTTGGTACGAGAGTTCTATAGAAAACGAATTGCTGGTATTTTATCCTTAGTTACCGGGTTGCGGGTCCTTAGTTACCCTTGGCATCTGGCACAACCGGAAGCGCTCTGCAGTTACTGTCCTCATTAAGATACAAATGCAGTGCTCTAATTTTGGTAGTGATGGTCATGATAGGGTAAGAGAATTGTTTTAGGCTACTCTTTTTCACTTGTTCACTGTTTCACAAACTATAAAATCTTTCGATTTTCTAGGATTCTGTGCTCATTTGCGAAAGTTCTAGTAACTGATGAATATGGGCAACTTTTTGATGAATTGAAATAACCAGACAATTTTACTTCAAAAAAAAAACCGACTGAAGCAAATAAAAGTAACACGACTTCCTTTTCTTTTTAAGAATTCCTCCCTTACATTTGACTACTGTAGATGATAAATCTTTTTAGACTTCAATTTCTTTCCTGAATCCTTGATTTCACCAGTTCTCATCTAATGGGAAGGACTTTAGGTCCTCTGAGAGCCCAAAGATAGTTCTGAACGAAAGGATATTTGCTATGACCGGTCTATGCAGCAGGCCCCGCTCCGGCTGCACTTAACATCTCGGGTAACTAAGTGCCGCCTCCCAGAAAAATTGAAGTGAACAAGCTAACTTTGCAGCGAGCTAATTGTAAGCATCATTTACATACATGAACCAGCTCACCCAGAAAAACAGCCCACTCAAATGATGAGATCACGAAAACCTCCATACCAGAACAGGTAGCAGAAGCTTAGGGTGCACCGAATTTCTTCCCCCACAGGACTACCTCTGGATTTCCGAAGAAATTCTGGTTTCCTTGTTAGATAAGGATGGTCGAAATCAGGCATCTGAGCTGGTTTGCCAATAAAATTTTAAAAATACTCGCAATGAGTTAGGAAACACTCAAGGTCTGAGAGTGTCAAAGCCGCTTAACCATGAACAAGTTGTGAAAAACCGGTCAAGAACAATGTTGTGTGGTAGCACAAGAAACGGTCAAAGAGTTCGTAGAACAGCAGCAAATCAGCAGGCTTAGAGAGCATTTTCATCGAGTTTTGCATCGAACGACCAGCGTCGCTATTACGCTATCTCTTAGGACGCATCGAATGATAACGAGTCTGACCACTGGCCACCTAGTCTGGAACGGGAGAAAGAAACGACCGAAAACAAGTTGATGGGTAAGACGAAGCCAAAAACTAGCCATTCAAGGATTTTATGCAATAGTTTGGACGAGCAAAGGTGTTTCCCATCGTATAACTACAAAGATAAGAACGTATGAGATATGCTAAAGTTCTCTAGTAATAATGAACCCTGCTGAAGATATCCTGAACATTAGACTGAGTGCTTAAATAATTTGAGCACAACGAAACGAAAATTCGACAAAACAATCGTGAGAATTGTGGACATCTCAAACGACTTATTGTTGCCCTTGGTATTTTTACACTAATCGGTAAGTAAACATGTACTTTACCAAAATAGAAAGGACAGAAGGCAGTGTCCAAGAAATGAAGGAACGCCCCAGAGTGGTCATTATGATGGGCACGTCGTGAGATCACGACTGTCCCAGCGGTCGGACTGGAAAATGAAGCGCAACAGATCGCAACTGAGTTCGCGAACGTTAGAATAACGTCTCGCTCGGCGACGTTTGTCTACGAGAGACGTCGGTGGCACAGACCACGAAGCAGAGATCGCCTCGCGTCGCCTGCACACCGCACACTGTGTTGGCTGTGAGGTAACTGTCATCCAAGATGGCCTGTGATCGGTTATCACTTCAGACCTGACGTGCGAACACAGCTAGACGATGATAGTGTGACCTACGTGCCGGATGTGATGTAGCGACATCGCCGGAGGGTGATCTGTAGCCCTCGTAGCCACTTTGCAGGGATCCGCATTTCCTCCGGAGTCCATGTCAGGTCAGATTGTGGTGCGCGGTCATTTTATTGTGTGCCCTGTAGGCATTCTTCAACCTTCGTCCTTTGTCTATCAACTGCCAGCAAAGAATTTAAAAAAGCTGCATTACTTGGACCCCTCCTGAGTTCGAGTGAAACCAAGTAGAAATAATACCGAGCAGTGAGCAAGAAATTTCAAGTCTTTTGTGTTTTTTGTGTCTTTCCTTCAGGGATTCTTCAGAGATTTGGAAAAGATCATTATATCATAATGTCTGGAACTGCCCGATGTGCTCGCTATTTTTGAAGAACGAGCAGTACTTTTCTGCCATCACGACTCAGTGTGATTCGGTACTATCCCTTCAGTAGGCCTCGATCACTTCAACTCTACTTATAAACTATTCAGCTAATATGTTGATGTCTAGGTCAGGGTTGTGCGTTAGGAAATCTCGTGTTTTCTTGATCTGTTAATTCTCTACGTTACAGGAAAAGTGGTCGTTACGCGTTAATACGTTAATCCGTTATTTCGTTAGAGGGACAAGGCATACTATTAGGTTGAGGAATTATAAATGTCCACTGACTCCGAGACCATACTTCTCGACCGTGTCAAACTTTTGGAGGTGCATGTATATCCATTTCGAAAAACGCTTCTATTGACGCATGTCTTGCAAAGTTTTTGGCAGCTTCCTTTTAGAAAAATTGGGAGCTGACAAATCAAATTTGCGGAATTTTCATCTGCATGTCGTAAAACCTCAGACAAAGGATATTACTGGTAAAAATGCACAAAACTCTATGCAATGCTTTCAGAGGATTTGCTTTGCCACTCGGTCACACCCGTGCAAAAATCGACACTCCAAAAATATCCTCGAACTTGGATAACTGTACCGAAATTGAGGATGCCGCTCGATCCTTCTACTGCACCCCTTTTCAAGCTTGGATTTGAATGTCCTTCAAGTCACCGCCCCATAATCAAGGTTTGATATTACCAGAGTATTGTTTGCTTCTGTGGTCCAGTCATTCCTGATAGGAGCAAAAGCTCAAAAAGCTCGAGGGAACCAAAAGAGTTTTATTTGCTCCCCAAACAGACGTTTATAATTCCTCAATCTAATAATTGCCATAAATTTCTGCGAATTTGCAAGCTTTCTCATTCAAAAAAGGAAAAAGCTGCATGAAGGCAGTACATAAAGAAGTGTACCTAATCCAAGGAACGATAGCGACTAAGTAGTCGCCAAGTGTTGTCCGAATTTACATGGTCCTCGAGACATTCCGCAATCATAGTCCTAGCTAGCGCAGTGTCACGTGGCGAGTTATCCCTTAATTGGCCACAGTGGTCCAGCTAGAAATTCGTCACGCCGCAGGTGTTGAAGTCTTCAAGAATACATTAGAAAAAAACTTAAAATTAAAATCGGAGACTCAGAACTATGATTATCTTTCTGCTAAGACGTAAAATTACTAACAAGGGAAGGATACTAGGGGGGTCCGGCAATTCCTAACAAGATGAATACTGTCAGATGCAGTTTTTCATGCTGTTCAAGAATCCGTTGTCCATATCTGCTGCGGTGTCCTCCTTGAAGAGTTACAGCTGTTTTTCAACAGAAATCTCGAGGGCGGCACTTGTCAAAAGTGTGCAGGCCGTCTGGCTCAGGTGAGCCGTGGCGCCATGGTAAGCGTCTCGTTCTATAGGCGGATGCCCCTGGGTTTTTCC
>KN726688.1:26354-38037 GCA_000816745.1 Ancylostoma duodenale
TTCGCATTTTCTCGTTCAATGTTCTTTTTTTTTCGATGAATTCTATCTTGAAAAATTCTAGTACTGCCACATTATCTTCTCACTTGTAATTTGGGATTTTAAGCGTTGAAGAACATTTAAAATGCCTCTTATGGCTTCCCTACGTAAAAGAATGAATTTCAACATTTCACGCACTCATGAGGTAAGATGGCATGAAGTGGTTGAACGAAGCATTTTTTAAAGAGTAAACAACGAATAAAGAAGAGCTTATTCCCTTTCCTTGCATCACCCAACCAAATCTGGTATGATACAAAACTGAACTTGCAGATGCCAACGTAGACAGGTGCGTTTACGTGATTGAATCACGAAAATGCAAAAAAAGTAAAAAAAATCATGAATGATTAAATCAGAGATCAGCCAACTTTCGTACTCCTGGTGATTATGTTCAGCCACAAAGTTGTCTTGTCGTAGTTGATGAAGAAGTCCGACTTACACGACATTATCGCTTACAATATTCAGAAAAATGATTGGCAATACATTGTCAGATGTTTGCATAGATTTCTGGATTTTTCTTTCCAGCAGAAGAACCCATGTGCGGATGCTTCCCCCAGTACTGTGAAAATTGAGTGACAAAAAGATCGCACAAATTGCTTTTAAAACTTCAAAACTCCTGATTGTAGGCGAAGAAGATGACGTGGCAGTTTTTAAAATGCTTTTCAAAGAAATTCAAAATTGAATGAGAAAATGCAAAACCATCGCCCCCATGGGGCGGCGAACCCCTGACCATCCACCTGAAGAGGGAGACACTTACCACTGCACCACGAAACACATGTCCCCATCGCCTATGCACTGCTTCCTCATACGAAAATTGGGATTTTCTCACCATTGTATGACTTTTTGCCTCTCTTTCACCTACAGTATACTTTCCCTCCCATCTAGAATCTCTCCAGTTAGTATTTTTAGTAATGCAGACAATAAGCGTCGTGCTCCAAACCATAAAAGGAAAAAAATCGCTTTAACTCTACATAGGGAACTCCACAGCAGATATGCGGCACAGATTTGAAATCAGCGTCAGAAACTGCCTATGTGAGTGCACATACCATCACGAATGGCTGGGCCCCGCTAGTATCCTTCCCTAGTAAGATGGACTCAAAATTCAGCATTTTCTAGCTCTTCTTTTTCTCTAGATGCGACTATTGGGTTGTGTTTTGAAGTCACTTGAACTTCGAATTCGAGCAAAACCAAAAACATATAGTCAGTATTCTCATTTTACCACCTTCAGCATTTGTTTCACTTCTTCATTAATTAAACCAATAGGAAAAAAACTTGTGAGAAGTATAGCTAGTGGCAATACTCTAATGAGAATACTATTCATCGATTACGATGAGCAAATAATTGGGGCAAATACTTTCATAAATGGGTTATCGGAAAGTGCTGTGCCACTACATATTCGTGGCAGATTCAGAAGACGGACATTCAACCTCTGGACTGAACAAACTCTACTTCTCTTAATCATAACCTTGGTATCTGAAGCTGTTACCTTATAGGGATAATTTTAAAGGTTGCTCACACATTCTTATGCTTTCGCTTTTACTACTGTCAGCATTTCGGTAATTTATCTTGCCAGATGTTTCGATTTCGAGCGGTTTTTTGCAAGGCCGTCTTCGACACAAAAGAGTCAGAGAATTTGTCGGAGAATGTTTGATTTTGGGTGAGTTCTGCACAGCATTCTAACCCACAATAGAAACTAGGGCTTCTATGAAAAACACCTCGAAATTACTGAAATAATTCCATTTACATTTTTTCTAACCAGGATCAACGTTAGAATCTCTCCTTTGTGATTGCATTCATTACAAGGTGGCGGTGAACGTCAGATATGACAACATTAGACTGCTGTAAGGAATAGTGGGCTGCAATCTAGTCGATGCCTCTGTTTGAGTGACTAAATCCTGGTCTGAATGCTGCTGACAGAGAACTTTCTTCTGTCAAACTTCGACGACCGTGACCGGCATGATGGATCAGGTTCGGCGATGTGGCGTTCGCCAGGGAGGAGACGGGGGTTCACCCCTCGGATTCTTAAAGGACGTTCGAATTTGGATGGCGGCCATGACTGGCATGATCTTACGAAAGTCACGTAAATCGACGGCGTTGTACGTGATTTTCGCGTCGAGGTTGCCTGGTCTACCGTAATTGTGGAGTAACCATGAGAAATGCCATCACGTTAACTGATGTCATTGTCTTTATGGCGCTCCTTATTGCCGTAGAAAGGGCACTGACAGTTCCGAAGCCTCAACATCCCCTAAAATATATATTTTTGAACGGAATATAAAAACGACAAAGAGGAAGGAGTCGTTTCGTGGTCTACAACAGAAATAGGAATCGCAAGACAATTCCATATGATTTGCTCGGAACATCGAGCAAAATAGGCGTATTCAGCTAAAAACATGGCTGAAGCAATGATTTCACTAAAACCATACTTCCAGTAAATAATAATATAAAACTCAGTCGTCGTCGTCGATGAGGCGTAATGTGGCGGAACTATACCTGCCATGCATCTATGATTGGGTCATTCCAGGAGGGGACGGGGGGTGGTCGTATGGCGCGATTCTTCGGGTGGCACTATGGACAGGCTGAGTTTGGGGTGCGCTACTACCACCCGATTACAGTCATGCGTCGCGGTTCTCCTGGATCTGCCTGACAGGGCAACTATGGACCAGTCACATGAACATAACCCTCCCCGTTTTGCCTTGTCCATATCAATCTCTCAGCAGTTTGCTTTCACCGATCTCTGAGCAACAGAAAATCAACAAAGAGTAAATCTATAATCTTGTTGATAATCCATTGTCATAATCAAAATGCTTGTCAAATTCCGACTCAGCGTATAACAGAAACAACGCAAATACGTAGCCATTACTGTATGTATGCATCTACGATCTTTCTTTGATTGTTAGAAGTAAAATTTCACAGTTTCCGTCTTCCAAAGGTTAGGTTGTCCTCGCCCATCAGTAAGGAGCGTCTGTGTGGCACCAAGATCGGTGTGCTTCAATATCGAAAGAAATTTCAGTTTTTACCAGAATACCACAACAAAACCACAGCGAAGGAGGAAGGAAGTGAGGTAAGAATCGAAAGTCAGAGAATGTTTATTTATTGTGATGGTTGCTCTCATTACAATGCTTGTTTAAAAGCGTATAGTATTCGGTTGTGGAGTATGGGATGAAGACAATGAACCGTTGTTACATGAAGAAGATCGAAGAAAAGAATGAGGTCTTCTTGATGATATTTAGGTGGAGGAGAGGGGAGAGAGAAGTGACAGAACAGAATAGGGACCAAATCTTCCAAGTTTGTTTCTCTAAAGATGCATTTCTTCACATTTCTGTGTTAAAGTTTGTTACGAATGAGGAAATGGGGCACAATATAGAAATCAGGAAGCCAATCTTATAGCGATATGGTACTAGAGCAACTCCACACTAGTGCTGCAAGGACAACTAGCCGTCACTGAGCCGGGAAGAAAGCTATGCAGCAGACTCACATTTGAAGTGAGGAGCCATCCCTCAGACATCTTCTATCGGCTGGGATCTACCACCCGATCTACGCCCACCAAGTTCCACTTTCGCACAGGTCTGCGAGGTCGAATCATCTCTTGTTACTAACCATGGATTTTTTTTCTTTTTTCTAACCGACAGCAATAATCGAGTGCGAACCTATCTGATGGCTCTTCGATCTTGCCGCACACAGATGTTGGTGCCACCCGGCTACGACAGAAGGCGCGGCAGTTTTTGGATGATCAAAAATGTGAAATTCCACGTCTAGAGATACAAAGAAGGTTTGTAGGTGAGTAGGTTTGGCGTTATTCAAAACATCTGTGCAAAAATAAGTATGATATTTTAGGCACTACCTCGAGACAGTTCGTTAAGAAATTGAACTACGGCAAAAAAGTAAGATGTCCCTCTAAGGCTCGAACAAGAATACACGGTAGAACTGTCATCTGCAGGAAATTTTCCTTTCATCCAAAAGAAAAAATCATGTGCAGGGATGGGGTAAAAGTTATGGTGCAACGATTTTTTTCAATTATTTCTCTCCTAGAAACACAGCTTTATTGTGGTCTTCTAGCAATACGTATCCTCGGAGGTTTTTTTTTTGGATTTCACAGGAAAAATTGTCACAGCAACAGAAAAATAGGTTCGAAGTATTTCTGGGTTGAAACCGAGAAACCGAGCTTTGCAGGAGGCTTCCGCTTTGGAGCAGTTGGCCTCGAAACACATCTTCGAAAAATGCCAATTGTTCCGACATTTTTTTCCTGCGAAATACAAAAAAAAAATCCTAAAAAAGAGCTGTGCTGTTCAGGCTACTCAATGCTCTTTTCCACGGTACCAGCGTTTCCACATGAAAAGGGTTTGTAAGAATTATGAGAAAGAAAAACTATCGCTACTTCATGCTCCCAATGATGCTCAACGTCCACCAAATTTGCTTTCAAGATTTTTTGGTTGAAAACCGCACAACAGTCTGTGTTGATTTGAAAACTGTATTGCAAATGCTACAATATGACTGTGCAAGCATGCAAATAAGTCCGGATATGCGCCAACCGTGACTCTCAAAACGTGGCGGTTGGTTTTCTCATCCAAGCAACTCTTGCAACAGCATCGTTTTCATCAACACCGATCTTGCGCGGATTTCGCACAATCGTCTAGTTATGGTAATCAGCAAAACAAGCCGATGCTTTATCTCAACTGAACTATCCTCAAAACTTAACGCGTTTAGCTCGAAAATGGCGTCAGTGCACTTGCAGCACCGAAAATCTGCTCTGAAAGCTTACGCTAATTTTTTTTCGCTATCCTGCAAGCTCCCAATGTTTTTTGTAGTCAAGAAATAGCACGTATCCAGCACTATTGACCAGGATTTAGCTTGGACAGAAACCTATCATTCTGCAGGGAAATCAGCCAGCTACCGACGCATAATAACTTATGGTCCCTGTACTAGGTATTGGGTTGGGGATTAAGTTCGTGCGATTTTTCATAGGCATAGAAACCACTAATTTTCACGAGTATTATCAACCATACCGAATGCGCTGCATAGCTCCTTCCCTCCTCTACTAATGCTGCTACAGACTGTGCAGCTTGTCAGCTCCTTTTCTACGGAAAATTGCGTTGTTTGAGACGACTCAATTTGCAGCCTACAACCACAACTCTTTGATAAAGTTTATGAAATCAATAGGAAACTGAACAAAATAAGATGTGTATGACTGCACTAGACCTATAGAGTCGATAACGGTAAAAATCCCGTATATTCGAATTTTTGCTAGTCATTTTGGTGGGATTTGCGTGGAGAAGTCGAGAATACCCAATGCGGACGTCCAAGGAATGCGTTACTTAAACTTACACATTGTTGGGAGTTAGCACCAGTAGTGACTTTTCCTCACATCTTAAGCAACCTTAGCGGATAATCGCCTTGGTGTCCCGGAAACGTCCAGAACGAGAAGCAAGTTCAAGACCAAAATTGCCCTCTCTGAATCAGGCATGGCTCTTCTGTGCTGTACTTCCAGCGGTAAAGGTTCCTCTATAGACATCATTAATGTATCTAGCCAATTGAGCCACATTTGATCCACGATTGAAGTCGAACAGTGGTCGGTGCGAAGGGGTTTAATTTTGTGGACTTAGAGGGTCACATTCCAAGCGATAGAAAACAAGGAAAAGCGAGAATTGAGGAACGAGGTCGCAATGATTGCAAAGAGCAAATCAAGGCTACAAAATAGACCATGACCGCAAGTCAAGCAAAGTTCAAATCTTCGTGAAAAACTAATTGTAAAAAACCGTACGAACTTATTCCCCAACCCAATACATTGGTATCCGAATAAGTGTGTTATGCTAATGTTGCTTTTGTTCAGCACCAGAGAGAGATAGGCCAAACTTCTAGTCCGGAATGTTCTACACCTCCCTTTTGCAATAGGGTTGCACTTGTCAGGAAGGCTAAAGTTTTCAAATTCCATAACTATTCGATGAGCAAATTGCTGGATCTGCGGCTGCATCAAATAGGTAGACGAGGTTGAGTTGACCAACGAATAGATAGATCAGGGGAAGGGCAATGTGGACACTTCCTTATGTACCGGTCGTAAAAATTGCATCAGCGGGGCGGACCCAGGCGTAATATGACGAAAAATCTTACGATAGTCACCTACACACGGACGAAGTCTCACAAAAGTCACGTAGATCGGCGGTGTCCTACGTGATTTCCACCACATTCGCCGCCAGTCAACCGGCTACCCTGGGCGTTGTGGGTGAGGGAGCCGCGGTGTTTTGGTCCCATCGTAAAAGGGACGTGGCTGGCGGTGCCCCATGGATTTGCAGATGCTACGCTGCTTCTGTTGACAGTCACACAGGTTCAGGAAAAAAAAGTGTAGCCAAGAGCGTTTGGACGGCCCCTGCTCACCGTTTTGAATGAAATTCCAATGAAATTCAAAGAAAAATTGAAGATTCTGATATGTTAAACCTTGGTTGAGGAGTTATTTGACATGATGATCACGAATTATATGGCCATTTTGTCCCATAATACATTCTCTGTAGGGCTTCGGCAAGTGTGCTGTAGAATATGTACAGGGGCATAAGTTATTGCACAACGTTTGCTCATTTCTTAGCCAGGAACCCATGCCTTATTCCGCTTTCTTCTCCGCCAGATAGAGAAAGGTTCATTACATCTCACAGTCAAGACCCTGTTTTCTAGTAGGGTTTTACTTTGCAACAGTTGACCTGCAAACAAATTCTTAAAAAGAGACGGTTGTTGTGGCAATTGCTCCCGCAAAATGCACTAAATCTTCAGAAAAATTTCACTGCTAGGATGCATGTTAAAACGCAAGGATTGCTCTTTTAGAGGGCACCCGAGGTTTTTGCTCGCAGTGATGGCCACTTTTCACCAAATTTGCTTTCCAGAAATTTTCCACTGGAACACAGGGCAGCAGCCAGGGATTGGGTGTGATCTGAGGACCAGAATAAAAATGCTACAAAATGGTTGTGCTGTTCCATCAATAGGCAGAAATATAGGACAAATGTGACTTCCAAAACCTACGGTTTAGTTTTCTCATCCAAACAACTTTTGGAACAACCTTGTTCTATGCTCTTATCAACATCGATCTTGAGTGTATTTTGCACACACATACATCTCGTGATAGTATAAATAAGGCGGCCAGGTTTGAAATATTATGTTTGAGAGGGACCGTTTTCGACTCGTACACGAGAACTTTTAAAGTTCAGTGGGTCGCTAGTGCAGGTTGATACTTCCACATTTCGCTTATTTTCCCGTAAACTTCATTCATAAATGTGGGAACTATAATATCCTTTTGACAATATGTTCACAATCAAGAAGGAGCATCCACGACTCTCTTCATTTGCCATGAAATATTGCCTCCACAACCACCAAAGTAGCTATGCTGTTCGAAAAGTCTCTTGATCACAGTATGATCCAAACCTCCTATCAGATATTGCATCAGTGTATATAAATGTTCTTGATCTACACTTACTCCTTCACAACAGAATAACACGTCTCAAAGCCTACATTTTACACGGACGAAGTAGCACTAGCATCCTGCAGGACTGCTAGTGCGGAACGAGCTAGTTTTTTCCATAAGCCTGAAAATTACCAAGTTTAAAGGCAAAATAGCTACAAACGTCGTTTCCAAGCAGAGTTCGTTCGTTCCAACTTTCAAGGCGCATGTGAATTTCGAGAGGCTTGAATAAATACATAAATACATAGTAGACTTATGGGCACAGATCTAAAAAGTATAAACGGTGAGCCAGAAGGCTGAAGCCCAAATAGTCAATTTTTACATGGTTTTTTACAAGGCACTGCAACATTCTGGATTGCACTGTTACGGAGCAAGAGAGGACCTTGCCTGTTCATCTATGTCGGTCTTATATTCGAGACTTCAAAGAAAGAAGAGTAATACTCAACGGCCTTTGGAAAACATTCGTTATGGATCACTGTAGATGCTGACAAAAACGGTGAGGCGATGATTTGACCGTTGCATGGGTGAGTGGCTAGAGTGTAGCTTCTGAGACGATCCTAAGCTGTTGCCGTACACTGTTTTGCTTCAATAATTTCAGTTCAAGAAGCAAAATGTTAGAATATCTGCAGGTCAAGAATTTGCAGAATTCCTATTCTCAAGATTGATGCTGTTCGCCTGTCCACCTTCTTCCTCTTACCAATTCTTTCATTTGATGGGATACGATTGAGCGGCTAGTAGCTGATCTTCTTGCCATGTCTTGTTCACTCCGTCCGGAGTGAAAATTAATTAGTTCTCTGCTGATATGACCGATTATTTGGCCTGCCCCTGAAGCATGCATTTTCAAGGCTCTCACTTCTACTTATAACTCTTGACAACCGAAGATGTTTTAACGATTTTGAGAAGGTGTCCTCCACGAACGCGACATTGATGTCATAGGTGGTTTCCCTCATCGAGCGTCCGAATTCGAATTCATAAAGCAAAGTTCCATGAATTTCTCTATAGGTCATGCCCTTGGCTTTATCCCATCTATCTAACTCTATATGAAGGGCAGACCCCTCACCCCCATCGCCAAGGGAGGAGTGACGGGTCACGTTGCCACTGATCGTCTCGGCGGGTGCCAACCACTAGGCGAAACGTTAGGTTTAGATGACCTCCGCAACATGAGAGGTGGGAAATTTTTCCTGAGGAACTTTAAATTTGTATTACTTCATAGTGATAGTACCATTGAACGATTAGTTACATATGAATGAAATCTTCAAGGTTTTGATAGCTTTGCCGGGGGTGAAGTCGAATCCTTGCTAGCTTCACGTTTTCGCCTACTATCAATGATAGGTGGAAACTCTTTATCGATTTGAAAAAATTAAGATTCTATATGGAGTAATCTTATATGTACAAGGATCGATCATTACAATAACTAATGTTTAACCAACATACCTGCTTAGGATTACTTGGAACCACCTCACTGCCAGGACAAAGCAACGCCTTCAACTGGACTGATCCCCAAGTCAGTTTCCCTTTCTGATACAACCTTTTATAAACGATTGTAAACCTATTATTGTATTTAATTTCGTTTTTGTTATTATTTTCATTGCATGGTAATTTATTGGTTGTGTGTTTTGCTTAATGAATACTTACTTCAAAATTCTTTCTCTCAGTACTTGACATTAAGTCCAGAATTGCAGTTCCTTTCCAATCCATATAATCCAAACCAAGAAGTACAGCCAATTCGGTCGATCTATATTTCTGAAACATAGTATCAATACATCATCAATTAGTTAGGGGATTCAATTTTTCTTCTGTTACAACCTGCCCTGGAATTACCGATGCTGACATAACCTTGCTTGACTGTTACTTCGACAGAAGGTAAACTATTGTTCGTTATAAACTCACGCACCTTCTTTCTAAGATACAAACTAAAAAATTTTTTATTGACAAATAATAATTACGCATTTATATAAAGCCTAGTACTAGTAAATATAACAAAGATTATCGACATCGGATAATGAAATTGTTTTGTCCCGAATGACGCGAACATCGCTCCTGTTTCAACGATCTCGATACACTCTTATCTGTATGGTCAATCAACGCGGATCGACAAAAGACACGCAAGGAATTTATTTCGAGTAAATTATTTTAACTCATGCCACCATTTCGAGTTATTGCAATCGCCTGGAGGATTACGCTTTTTCCCTTCCGTCTCGTACATCTATTTTCTCTCCTATTTCAATCACTCATCACGACCACCTTTCTCCAATGAGTAGCTGTCATTTCCGTTATGATACCAACAAATCATTCCAAACAAGTAACCCAATATCATTATTTCAGATGTCGTCTAGTTCAGGATTCTCTGGGCATTTGACCTCAACTTAGACTCGACACGACTCAACACTGCGAATGGACTCATTGTGCTGAATGGTGAAAGCAATGCACAAGGACATAAAGGACTTGAAAAAGGCCGTAAAGGCCTCCATAGAGGGACCCATCGAATACGAACAAGAAAGCCAAGCAGAGCAAGGACAGCAGCGATCCCTAATTATTTCAATTCAAGAATGAAATACATACGTAGAGAAAAAAATTAATTATGATGCCACTGCTGCCTTCACCACAGAAGCAATCAGGGTATGAAAACAATTAGCTTAACGAGTGAAATCAAAATGGTATAGTAATATATCGAAAATCAAAATCAATTGGAAAAAAAGAGACAAACTCAGAACTAAGTCAACCTAAAATCATTCAAAAGACGAAATACTTGCACATCTGTAAGAAGAATACCACGATTCTTATTAATATTACGCTCACCTCTATCTGCGAAGAGAACACTTTTGAAGGAGAACTTTGATAATGCCCTTCTGATAGTCGTAAAACATAGCAGACGACCCTCTCTACTCCACATGTGGTATCGTCCAATTTGACCCCTAAGTATTTCCAGATGCGAACGATACTATAAAAACCACGCCTGCTTAGACAGTCATTCGCAACTTCTAATAGCGCAACACAAGCAAGCTGTCTACCTCGTTCCATCAACGACACCTCACACCCAACAGTGAGTTCAAGTAGAATACTAACTAAAAATAACTATAAGGTTGGTGCAAAAATAGTGCGCGTTTCCATGCGTTCGTTTTTCTACATTTCTCACACTCGACTCCCATACTTTCTCAAAACACGATCATTCAAATGCCGGAATCACAATTGGAGAAAAAGTAGTAATTCAAAAACCAACGGGAAACAAACTCGCACCTCGCTTTAAACGACCCTTCGGAGTCGTCGGTATTGACCGCCCCAACATGACCATACGCGACGCACGGAGGCTTCGCGAAATCCATATGGATCGCGTGAAAATCTGGAACTCATTGGAACATCGCCAAGACAACGAAGGAAAAAGAACACCAACTAGTTAGAAGAACCGTTTCGAACAATTAGCCGTACCAATGCTTGATATTGTTCATCGCTTATGCACGCATAGCAAAATACTCACATTAGAGAGGAGGAAGAAAAGTAAGATAAGCAGAGAGGAGTGGATGAAATCAACCGAAACTGATCAGGTTAAGAGGCAGTAGAAGAGGATAATGGCAAGGAAGAGGATACGATAAACCAATAGCGCTTATGGAACAACAACTTAGGACCAAATTCGGGAAAAAACCTATAAATTTTTAGCGATGTCGATCCAGGAATTTGATACCTTCTTTTACATTCTTCTTCTACAGCAGTAGAAGGAGAATGAATATCATCCAATCATGTACATCTTGCCGTCGTTATCGTCTCGAATTCGTCCTATAAATAGAACATCATTTAAGGAAATATCACAAGTGAGCTGGAATCCCGAATCAACATCGACAACGTATAACATTGGACACAACAGCTTTCTCTGAGGAATACCACGCGAAAACCCAAGCAATCAAACCACATCACTCCGTCGAAGGAAAAGGAAAGAAGAACACGGATGCCACAACGGCAGGAACACGAATGGATACGAAGAAGCGACACCGGATTAGTGTTACGCGCCCATTTCTGTTCAAAAAAGCAGCGCGCTCATTTAACTTGGAGCACAGCACATTCCTTAACTAACACTAGCACTGATGACTACTAATCGTGTGATTTGATGTGGAAAAGACCTTAATATAAGCTATTGTTTTGCCTTATTGTTGTACAATGTTATCATCTAAATGGCCATCAATGACAGACCAACAGAGAGCACACCGGAGCCTGAGGTCC
>KN726689.1:4143-24921 GCA_000816745.1 Ancylostoma duodenale
CCCCCTCATGCCCACTTTCTGCATGCGCCACTGTCCCTTGGTATTCCTGTTTTTCTAGTTTTAGCCGCTATTCTTGTTTTTCTAGTTCTAGCCTACATTACCAGTCTAACCCGGTCTCCAAGAATGACATAACTAATGTGTCATCAACTAAGATGACTGAATAAACCACCAAGGCCGGGGTGCATCCGAAGTCACCAATAGTCTACTGGGACAGCTGGTAAACCCAATCCCGAGCACCGATAAACTAAGCGTCGTGAACCGGCACGATTCTTAGGTGACCAATTTGCCTTCACGGTACGGTGTCCGAACGCACTTCACAGGACTGGCTCAGACCTCTTCGTGTTGGCGATTCCAAATTAAATGTTTCCACACGGTCGAGACTCACATACATGGTAGACAATGACAGATTGTGACAGCTGGTAGATTCAGGTTCACGGCAAACTATGCGTGAAAGGATACATGTCATGGATGTTCACTTCACCACCATCGCCTACCACTCATATGTACGATAACTTGAGGCGAGCCTTGACCCACCATCACGCGCCGTTCGGGAGAACCTTCACCTACGACGACGAGGATAAGTTGGATCCTGGGCGCAATCCTAGATCACAACAGGGTGCAGAGAATCGCACATTTTGTTTCCAGAAAGGAAGAAATAAAATGCGGAGTTGTGGATTGAGTTCTACATAGAAAACAGCTTTAGGAAACATGAAGACCAGGAGTCGTCGTCGAATCCGGTTTGAGAAAAACTGTAGAGAACATGAGCATGAGATTGCATGAAATCCGAGCTTTCACCTAAAATATAATCATCAACTCAAAAAAGTAAGTGTTACGCAGTTGTCAGACTGAATAACAATGCGACATCACACTAGATAGTATTGGAATGACAGAAATATAGCCAAGAATAACTGAGAAATCTTCTGAAACGTGAAAACAATGATATCTTTTTTATTTGGGAGAACTGAAAGTTGCGCTGTAGTCATGAAATAGAAAATCAAAAAAAAGGAAAAAGTCATGAAAAAAAATGAAATTCTGAACTGAATGATACATAACACTTGGTATTTTCACTGACTCCACGTGCTCTCTCGCAAAGCTCCTGAGCTACACGGGGCATCCGTCTCATGCGGGCTTTTTCAGCCCAGCATGAGAGGAATTACCAAGTATTATATACCGTTTAACTCGGAATCTCATGGGCTCGGCAGATGACAACTGCGCAACACCTGATTTTTGAACTGAAAGAGATATTTAGCGGAAAATCGTTTTCAAGCATGATCTGTTTTCTGGGGCAGTTTTAGACAAGGGCACTTGCTTCTTTGACCGCTGCATGCGCAAGGATGTTGGCAATTTGATAGACAACTGCGCAACTCACGATTTCTGAAAATTGCTGAGGAATTTAAAAGGATGCAAATCCCAGATTTTAGAAAATCGATTTCTTCTTGGATTCCTAATAAAAATTATCGATATTGGTGCCATTTTGTGAAGAATTTTACGAAGATCACTGACAACTGCGCAACATACAGTTTTACAAGATTGCCAAAATATTTAGCGAAAATCAAACTGGAACACCGTCAGTGTTGAGCGGAGCGTGAGTACAGGCACGAAAGCAGAGCGGCTGTGCAATTATCTAACATGTCACCTGTCCGATATGTTAGAGTGAGACTGTAGAGATTGTGGGCATACTTAACATACCTGCTTCGAACGTGTGATCCTTTCTTCCATATTGAGCAATACAGGAACCATTTCGGTGCGGACAAACCATTTTCATGGAAAGAGCCTTCACTATCTTGTGATCTGTAAACTTCACTCTTTTGACCTTTCTCAACTTCATCAATGAGGTTAGGAAACAACCACCACTTTTTTGACCTACACAACATTCACTTTTTCACCCTTGTCTCACCACTATTGTACCTATCAGGGATGAGCGGATTGTCCGCATCCGGTTACCCGTTCTGCCGTTATCAGTAGGTTTTGGCCTATTTACAGTTATCCTGACCTGTGAGGCCGGATAATGGTGCGGATAGGGCCGAATATAGTGGCTTCATTCCGCGCGTTTTCAACAGCGGATAACCTCCATTTTAAAAAGTATTACTCTATAAGGTGCATTTCACGTCATCAAGGTTTACAATCCCGTAGCAAAGTGGGAGAAGGTAATACAGACTTGTACTTGCCCAAGAAGAGATGCTTATGCTCATGTTTTTGGAATCATCATTTACTTGTAAAATTATCAACTATTCTGGCTAATGTTTGGTCGTTAACAACGTTGAAGTTGGTGACTCAGGAGCTCACCGATGAGCAGTACCTCATCCTTGCAAGGTTCATTTCGACTATTCATTGAACCCTACTGTTTCTAGCATGTGCAAAGTGTTGAGGCTCCAGAAATGCAGCGGTTTTATTCGGCGAGCTTTTGGCGTTATACGCCATTATCAAGCCTACAAAAACAACAGATATTGTAGAGGAGGAGAGGACTTAAAGACTCTAGGAGGAGGACGCCTCACCAAGCGGCCGCTTAGAAGCAAATGAAGCAGGGACACCGATGTCTCACGAGATCAACTTCAATGCTTCCAGCTGCTCTTCTTTGTTGTTGATCTCTATTGATCTTCTTTTTATCTCCACCGTTTCCATCATCTTTCTTTCCAGTGGATCCATCACGAAACGGGGAAGAATCGTGACCTTGAGTTCGGGTGGGCGCTCCTGAGCAAGGAAATGGGTTCGATGCCTAGAGAGACTGTCCTTGGAATATGAACTCGGATTGTGGAGTGCTCAGCGGTGTTCGTCAAGGCGTTTGTGTAGCGGCCGCAGAGTTCCACCAACATACTTCTGTCCACATCCCTGGCAAGTGATCATGTAGACAGTTCCTCGTAGTTCGCAAACCGTTGTGTCCGTGCAATATCTACAGTCCGGAGTTTCGCATTTCTCCTCATATTGGCGTGACGATGTTAGGAGATTCTTAAGATTCGGCGGTGGCTTGAATATCAACCGAATTGGCAGAGAGGACCTCCTAACAATAACTAACTTAACCTAACTTATTCACTTCCCTTGATGCGCGGTCGTCTACAAGGGGTAGCATCATTGGTATTCCATCAGGTGATGTGAATGGATAGCATGTTCTAGCGACGTTATTGTTGTAACCGTTTTCTTCTAACATCCTTTCAATTTCTTCGTCACATGAAGTATACGCTGCACCGCAAAATTTATCTTTTTTTTGTGTGGTGTTTCGCAGAACATTTGCTTTCATATAATTTGGGTGAGCCCTCCTTGAGTGGATGATGTTGTTCTTGGAGGACGGTTTCTTATACCAGCTCAACTCTTTCGACCCATTTTGGATCCGCACCTTCGTATTCAGAAAGCGAAGGAAACCACTTGCATCGGGCTCTTCCATCGTGAATTTGATATTCGGATCATGCGAATTTAAACTGATCAGAACTTGTTGGGGTGGAGCAGAAGTCGAGCCGAGTGCAAACACGTCATCGATGTACCTTCTGTAGAAGATGATATCGGCTGTGAACGACATTCTTTCGATGCGGTCCTAGGTAAAGGATGGCTAACAACGGGGCGAGTCGTAGGCCCATGGCTCTTCTTTGCATGTAAAATCTGTTATCAAATCTGAAAACATTACATGCCAACGTAACCAGGAGAAGCTTTTCGAGATCGTTCATTGTTAGTCCAGGAACGTTCACATCTGCCTGGTGTTCTTGGAGTAGCTCAAGTGTCGTTCTTGTCGCACACTCTTTATTAACATTCGTGTATAGTGAAACGGCATCGAAGCTCACGTAGCTGGCTGAGTTGGGCATTTGACATTGGTCCATTGCTGCGATTAAATCTTCCACATTCACTATGTGAGCGCCTACATATTTCAGCAAAGGGAAGAAGTTTAACCAACAGCCAGCTCGTACGATCGTTAGGTCCCTCACAGCATGAGATTATTGGTCTCGTTTTGATTTCGTTGATCGATATTCTCTCTAACACAAAATTGTGGAACGGTGTTCATTTGGTTTTTTTTTCTCGTGAGGTGAGCCAGTTGGAATGACTTCGACTATACATTCATACAGCCATTGGTCTACGTTATAGATGCGATCTAGAACAGACTTGAGATTGGCAATTATACGCATGGCAGAAAGCGGGAATGGAATGGCGGAGATCTCGCGGTTATTGAGTATCCCACATTCGACCGTTTCAAAAGCTCTGAAGCGCTTCCATGAAACAGGGACCAACGATGATCGCCCGGGGAGGGGTCGACCGAGAACCGCCAACAACACAGGTAATCAAAAACAGTTCTCAGTCGGATCAAAAGGAACATTCAAACTTAAAAGAATTCTACGAAAATTGCGAAGGTAGTTGGAATTTTGAGGGAATCTGTACGGAGGATTCTCAGAGGGGCTGGACTTAAAGTGTGTAAGGAAGTGAAAGGTCACCTGATTACTGAGCAAGCGAAAGCTAAACGGTTGGAACAGTGCAAGAAGTTGAGGAAGCGTTCTGCAGCTGGACGGCATCAAAAGATCCTGTTTTCAGAAGAAAAATTGTTCGATTTCGAACAAGCTCATAATCATCAGAATGATCGGGTGTAGTCGAAGGGGAAGCCACCACGTAAGGAGAGGATGATAACTAGGAGGCAAAAACCAAAGCAAGTGATGGTCTGGCCAGGAATAACATACACCGGCAAGACTCCACTCATTTTCGTGGCCGAAGGAGTCAAGGTCCATGGACCCCAGTATCGCGCGATCCTGGAAAACAAGGTTTTGCCTTGGGGTCGACGGAGAGGAGATGTGAACCTTCCAACAGGATGGCGTTCCATCTCATAAGTCCGAAGAAACGCAGGAATGGATTGCAAGAAACTTTCCGGACATCATCTCGGTGGACATAAGTCTTCAACGATCTGGCCACTAGCCAGCAAATCCACCCGATTTGAACCCATTAGACTATGTATTCCATCTGGAAGGCACTGGAGTCAATTGCCTGTGCGAAGCCCCACTCGACAGTTGAAGCGCTGAAAAGAGGTTTGACGAAAACCTGGAATGATCTTTCCATGGACATCATTGCCAGAGCAGTGGACGTCTTCCCAGGGCGATTAAAGATGTGCATCAAAGCGAGCGGTGGTCATTTTAAGCAAAACTAGTTGCTACAATATATACTCTCCTAATATGCACAAATAAACTTGTTCATACTTAATTAATGCGTGGAAGCCGTACATGAAAAATCCGTTCCATAATTTTGCGTCACCCTGTAGATCAGTGTTGTTTCCAATTTTGTGTGTTTTAATCAAGGAGTAATATGTAGGTCGGCACAACAGGTGAATTGACCAGTAGTCTTGTAACTTCTTTCACACCCACTTTCGAAACGAGGATTGATCGAGTAGTCGTTCTCAGTTGCTGGAAAAGGGTATAAAATGTTCGTCTCGTTGTTTCTTCGTATACCGTCGTGTCCGCTAGAGCTAGTCTCGTAAATTTCTATCAATTTACGAATGTATTGATCAATTAGCACTTGATAGTCAATACGTTCATAATAGTCACTCAGTACTAGAAGGTTTGTCAGAACTCCACAAAAGATATAGGAAGCAAAACTTCTGCCCCCTTCAGCTTCTAAGCAACTAGTGTGCCAATCGAGTCAACGAATATCCACATCTGGATCACTTATCCCTTGTCCGTTATCCGGTATCCGTTATCCGGTCATTTTTTGGCCCATCCGTTATCCGCACCGTTATTCGGGTCGTGGAAAATGTCGTATCCACTCATCCCTGGTACCTGCGTCAGTTGAACAAGGTGTGAAAGTTACCACATTGAGTGATGATGATCTATCAAGCGCGATCTGCAGCGATGTACAGAAGTGGAAGCTATACCGCCCTCGTACAAGCGCACAGAGAACTGGCGGGAGTTCGCTTCCACAAGAGATGAGAGGTGGTGTCTGTTTATCAACATAAAGCGCCGCTGGCACTTGGTTAACAATGGTGAGAAGCACAGGAATTATGGCAGATCTGATTACTTCCCGACTATGCTTGTCTGCACAGTGCAAGAGTGAGTCACCAGAAGCTTGTCGACTTCTGATGAAAGATGCTGACTTACGCAGCGCTGTGGCAGAAGATTGCCACCTTATCCTATCGCTCTTCAACACCATGCAAGGAAAAGCGTTCGATTATGAAGGCGACTTGGATCGCTGGTTAAACACTTTTTTTCAAATCAGCATCAGAATATTTCCATGCCAAAGGCATCCAAAGGCTCCCGAAAATTGGCGAAGAATGATCGGACATAATGGTGATCTGTTCCATTCCTTTTTTGAGTCAATAAAATGTAGTGCTTTGAGCCTGATGAGAACTTTCTTCATAACCTAGTACTGAAAAAACGAATGGCGATTTTTTAGGTGAATAGTAACACTCAAAGTTCTCAGCAAATGGGGAGTCAAAAACAAGCTTTTTTGCATTTTCGCAAGGAATCATGTTTAACATTGTGACAAGCCTCGTCCGAAAACTCTTTTCGGTAGAAGTGAGATGCTGCGTATGAAAATTTCCTTCCCAACCCAGATGAAGACTCCGTGCAAGTTAGGAAGAATGTCGCATGTAAATCACAGAGGGGGTAGCATGCAACTTGTGGAAAGGCTGCAAGCGAGTCACTGAAAGGATGCAATTTTTATGTTCAAGGAGGTCTCAGCTCAGAGTGTCCTTTGAGGCATACCGGGCTGTGATCCACACAACTTTTCTACAGGTTATAATACGTGCGACTTTCGTATCACCCCCTGTTCGCATAGGAAAAATGGAATCTGTGGAAATATCCCTTACGTGGCTGGAACCGAGTCCTACTGGTGCCAATCGTCTGCTCCGTGCTGCCCACGGTTTCGAGAACATATTAACAGCAAAATGGTCATTATGCGATTTTTGCGAGACTTTTGGTGATATAGTCGACTCTACGGGTGCAAGTCTAGGTGAGAATTGAGGAAGGGGTCATTCAATAAACTTCGACCAAAAAAATCTTCTCACTCCTTCAAAGTGCATTCAAAGTGTATGGAAGTCGGACCAATGGAAATCTGGACATGATCTGCAGTGAATCCAAATTCACCACATTTTAGCAGCCCCTAAAGCACGGTGAATTGTGGAAATTGGCTGGATGGGTCCCACTCGAATTCCGTGCTCACAACATCCTCAAAAGACTACAGTCGATAGAAAAATCACTAGGATGATTGAAGTGCCCTTGACTTTTTACTTCTCCGACAAATTCTCCACGAACGGGAAAACCCAAAATGCGGCGTTCGGTGCCTTAGCGTTTGATTCGTTCCTCCGCAACCGGTCTGCTTTTTTACAGAAGACACACAGCAGCCCTCTTGTCGCGTTATTTGTGGTTTGTTTATTTTCACAGTGGGTGGTCTGACTTTCTCCTTACTGTAACTGTTTTCAGTGATGCACCGCTGATGCAGAGGCTAGCGTTGTTTCTCTAGAACCATCCACAAATATTTCCATGATTTGGCACTGCAAGAAGGTGTTCAAAGATGTGAATACACTGAAGCTGGACTGCGAAATATTTATACTCTATACAAGCCCACTACAATAATTAATTTGTACATCGTGATAGGCGGTACCGACCTCGTCGAAGAGATCTTCTATACAAATAGCAAATCTGACCACAAGAACAAGGCTAACTCCGCAGTTTACACAGCAAAATTTCAAAAAAAAAAAAAACGAATCATCCTGAAAAGCTCTAGGAAGGTACTACCACAATTGACCTGAACGAACCACGTGTATCCAAGGAGAGTAAGAAGGAGTATCGCTCTAGCGAAATGAGAAGACCTAGCCCGTCGAGTGTTTGCGAAAAATCAAGAATTCAGTTCCTAGAAGAATCTCAACAATCATCATCGAATCACTAGCGAATCACTACAACGCATCCGATAGCACAGAAAAATACAAAGGCAGAACGAATCAAGCGAAAACAAACTGGGATGAACGCTGCAGGAGACGGTGCGCCGGTCAGCTCTCCGACACCTTCCGCATCTTCTTCGAGTACGGATGGTAGCGAGTCGGCGGAGCAGAGTTGCGGCCATTCGATTCACCCTGAACGACACGTTCTTGAGGAGACGGGGTTTTCTATGTTTTTTTTTTTCGATAGATATATTTCCTAATTGCACGAATGACGTTAATAACATAGATAATTTCCTATAAAGATAAAAAATTATGTTTGCAAGCTGTAAACATATTTCGATGCGAACGTTCAACGAGAATCCGAAAGACTATCTCAAGAATTCAGGGATGAATGTAACAATCCGATGTACTTCATCTGGAAAATAACATGCGAAAGTACAGCATGAACTCATTCCTCAAGCCAGTACATTCGTGCATTTTGGAAGAAAATGGTCTGTGTCAGAGCAAAAGTAGATGTTTTGGATGTTTTTCTTTCGTTTAAAGTGAGTTTAGAGTGAACGAAGTTCTGATTGAGATTATGTTAGCTTTTAGATTTTCACTCATAAATAGAATTTTCTGAAGTACTCTCTCGAATTCCGGAATGTTCTGGAAAAATCCGAAATTTTCGCCAAAATTCCTGAAATTCGCCGCGGAAAAAAATCGTGAAAATATGCCGGAGTGTTTCTGTTATTTTCCAGTGATTTTTGGAGTTCATCCCCAGAATGCTGAAACATTAACAAAGTTCTCCTAACAAAACTTGTGACGAATGATTGAGCGGAGTTTGCTTCAAATTACTCGGTCCAGACTAGGAAAATTTCTCCTGAGTAATAACTGTGAAGGGAATAATCAACCCACGCACTTATTTTCACATCATTTGTCTCACAGTTCAAAACATAAATAACAGTCTTTGAAACCTATTTTACCTACTATTTACTCAGTATTTGAACTGAAAATTTCTTGTCGAGCGCTGAATAGAGTCAAAGAAACGACGGAGTAGCGAAAACTGCTCTGCTCTGCCAACCAGTCTCTAGATTTGCTGATACAATAATGACAAAAATTGCTGACTGTATTAAATAAATTGAAAGATCGCACGGCAAAAATTACAGCATTAAAATCCATAGATGGAACGAATGGATCGAAAAGCTAGCAAGTAGAAATGAAAGATAAGAATAATAATAAGAGAGGAATGAGAACTCATCTGGCACCCATTTCGGATGCGGTACAAATAGTTTACTACAAAACGAACTAGTGAACAGACCATTTCCTTGCTCAGCTCCTCCCTGATCGCAGCCTGCGCGGCTTCCCTCTCCTTCACCTCGGCGGCCTCGGCGAGTGTGACCGTTTCGTCGAGCTGCTTCGCGTCGCCGTCAGTTCTCCTCGACAGCGAAATGCACACGTCGCCAGCCTAGAAAACGGCACAGCAATACATGTCACTATGAATCCAACGAAGGCGAAGACTTGACGAGAAACAGTGGAAAATGACTAGGTGGCCCCATCTTTTCGTACAAAAAGATGGTTTACACCATGGTTCTGAGAGGATTGTCGTTTCAATGCCGTCTCTAGTTCCGCACACACACACAGTAATCAAATGGAAAATTCAGAAATTTCAGGTTACGAAATCATTCCCTGTCATTTGCTGCGATTGCTTTTGCAATACTTTTCCTATCTTCATCAGAAAGGAACTAATAACTTTTCCTGTTGAGGACGTGAACCCTACCTGCTTTTCTCATTTAAAGGTACACATTTTCTCTTGAGTTATGCTATTTTGCCCTCTCTACTTCGTTTCATATAGATGCCTAAATTTTATTCGGTTATGAAATTGTAGCAAATCTCTTGGTTCGTTGGAAAAAATAAATAAATTAACCAGTGCTCCTAGAGGCATGGAAAATCAACACCAATCAGCCATCAAACCCCTGCTAAGCGAGGAAATACGTATGGCGTTTCACTAATGGAACCAAGGCAATCAATTCTCCAAAAAAAACTTAACATTTTCAGAAGGATACTATTATATGTACCAAATCCAAAATTGTTCCCCTCTCGTGGGCGTTCACGGAACCACAAAGCTCGTTGAAGAATTGTTTGCACACGAGGGGTGCTTCCATTCTTATCCTTCCTCAAGAAAAATTACGTTTGCAGGAAGCGATAACTTATGAAATATTGTCATGTAGAGGAAAATGAATGATGACGATATAGTTTTTTTCTCACAATTCTCGCCCCGAAATGTGACATAAAGGGGAAATGATATACATATGCGATGATATTCTTTGGGCGATTTACCTTCAGCTCCTGACACTCAAGCCCGTATGTCTCGGCAGTGCGGTGTGGATCGCATGAACACCATCCCTTGCCGAGCACGAAGAACGGGTGCTCCAGTTGCGGCTCGAGAGTAGCCTGAAATGGATACGATGCGGTAGGGTCATCAGTAGCGGGATTCCCGGGAAGGTTCTGAGCCCCTCGTCCACCCAGAATGGATTTGAAAGAACTGTCCTAACTTGTCATAAATATTGGGTTGGGCAATGAGTTCGTGCAGATTTTCTTTCACCGTTTTTTTTTTCTCTTCGAAACTTGGAATTTGTTCGGTTGGGCATGATGAAACATCTTGTATTCTTGTTTTGCTCTTTACCAATATTATAACAGATTTTTTTCAATTCCCACGACTTCCGCATGGAATCTGACCCTCCAATTCGACAAGAACGAACACCCCCGACAATTCCTGCTGTTCGGTTTGGTTTGTTGGACCAAATGCGGCCCAAATGGCTAGCAACATCGATGATGTCTTAACAGAAAGCTTCAATGCTGAAAGATTAGGACAGAAGAGAACATCCGCTTGAGAGAGGTCAATTTTGATTTGTAGGATAGCCCACGTTCCCCCCTATGAACAAACCTCGTACTGGGACTGTCCGACGGCAAATTTCACCCGCGCGAGAGTCGAGGCCTTGGCGATTTCCACCACAACGCTCGCGTCCACATTGAATTCGCGAGTCAATGGGGCGGCCAGGAGGAAATCGTCGGAGGACATCTCCTCCACCTGAATTCTGCGTTGAACAAGGTGAACATCATCTATTAGGGAAGAGTGTCCATACCTTTTTCAACTTCCCGCTGGCCATCTGTATCATGGTGCCCTTCATGAAATGAGACGGAATGTAATTCTTCACAGGCAGTTTCCCCATTTCGAACTCTGGTGACTTCGGTCGAACCGCCGCCTTCTCCTTCTCGTCCGCCGAGGTGCTTGGGCGACTGAAACTAAAAAAGTACTGCTAAGTGTGAAATGCCCACGTTCAACAACCTCTCGGCTCACCTTTGCGGAAGAGAAGGCTTCCTCACGACGGGGTCCTGCGGAACTGCGAACTGTGAGCCGTTCGTTCGGGTGGACGTGGTGGGCGACATGCTGGGAGTGGTCACCACCACCGGCACGGATGGTTTCCGAGGAACGGGCCTGGCTGGAAGGGCTGCGGCCGTGTTCGGCAGCGAGGAGACGTGCGGCAGCGCTGACGGCATCTGTCGAAGAGACGGCAGAGATATCGATGACGTCATCTGTGCTGGCAGAAGCGGCAGACGAAACTGTGCCGTCTGTTGGGCGATCAGCTGACGCTGCAGCTCCAGAAACGCTGGGTTCAGTAGCTGAAAGCATGGAGTCGTTGACGGTTTAGAATAAAATCAAGGCAAAATGCGCACCTGTTGGTACGAATGTAGAAGGGGATTTGGTGCTGGAGCCAGAGGCAGAGGAGTCGGATTCGGAAGAGGGGCCGCGCCGAGCTGCGGCGGAAGAGGGTTGACCAAGGGTGAGGCTCCGGAGAGCACAGGAGGGGTCGGTTGCCCGATCACCCGCGTGCCCTCAGCGGCGGTACGGGCCAGTTGCATCTGCAGCGCTGTCTACAAAAAGCTGTTATAAACACTATAAACACAGGTATAGGTAAAAGATCTCTGGACTGGTTGGGGGAGGGGGCGGCAGGAGCAAAGTCCTGTTAATCTGGGTGCTCTGGATAATTGGAAAAGATGGGGAGAATACCTGTGACAGGTCAGTACAAAGGTGACGATGTCGCAAGATTATACAGGGTGCGAAGAATGTATTGATAGTAAAATCAACCCCTACTACAACGCCATGGATACAGTTATTACAATAATTTCTACTGAGTAGGATTAACAAGTAACAATTGACATTCTACCATTCATCTCCAATTCAATCTGCTTTTGTCCTGATACACTCGCGGAGACGGCGCGGGAAGGCATCTATGGTACGGCGCAGGTAGTCCGCATCGAAACTGTTCCACTCACGAGCCCGAGCAGCTTTTAAAAAAGCGATACTCTTGTGAGGTTTAGCACACGCTCTTGCTTGCAGCTCTCCCCATGCAGAGTAATCAAGTGGATCCGGACTATTTGGTGGCCAGGGAAGAAATGAACTCGCGAAGATTTGCTTGGCGTCACTGTTACGTTTGGCGAGCCTCATGGGTTGGAGATGAATCTTGTCGGATTGTTTCCAAAATGAGAATTCAGCCGTGGAAAAACACAAAAAATAATTCTACACTATTTAAACAAGCGCACAAAAACATTGAGAAAAAATTATCAATACTTTTTCCGCACCCTGTACAGTAAGGACTGGATAACGTTTCAGATTTTTTTCAATATTTGGAACTTATTCACTATATATCTCGAATATTCGAAAGAGAGGGACCACTGCAACCCCTAATTGATGATAAAAAGGAGATGGGGCTACCTGTTTCCTGAACAATCGGGTGATCACATCAGTCCTCATTAAACTAAGCAAAGTTTATTACGTCATAAGTACAACTCCATTACAGAACAGATTTATAGTGAAGAAACAGTGTAAAATGGTGGTGGCGTATATCACACGGGTCATTTCCATGGACTAATTCTTAGCCCAGGCTCTGAAAGTAAAAAAAAACCGAATATCTGTTGTTATCTCTTATTCCACCAGCAAGTGTACCGAAAAAAAAAATCGGAATGAGCAAATACACTGATTCGCATGTTCTTTTTCTTACTGCCTATGCATAAATTCTTTGATTGCACCCACCACACATGGTAATGTACAGGTACAACACGTAAGTGGCAGAACTCGCGACCACTGTTCTTAGAAGACATAGGTCATGCTTTCATTTGTAGGCCACCAGCAGACTTCAAAGCTACTCTATTCATTTATTTTAACGAGTTCGAGTGAAATGTCCAATAAATCATCTTTGCGATCGCACCCTAACTGTGATCCAATTCAGTACCACGAAGTGAAAACGTGCAGCAATCAGGTGCTGTAGGCTAGGGATTCATCTGGGAGGATAGAGCATTAATCTACAAATACTTCGAATGTTTCCGTCACTGTAACCCGTAACAGCAAGGGCAGATGCTGACGTCGAATGCGTGGTGAACGCGAAAAAAGGATTTACTGACGCCAACCGCTTAATCCTTTATTTATTTCTAAAACTGGTTCTGCAAATTTGTAGTTTTAGAATTTCTGTAGGCCTGTTTTGGAATTTTTAATTTTTAATTCTTGGTTTTTAAAATTCTGCAAGCCTAGAGTTTTTGTTTGCGACGAAAAGCCTGCAGAACTCTCCCACCAGCACCACGGTCTCATCATGTAGGGGAAGGAAGGGGGCGAGGTGGGAGGGGGTGGTGGGGAGCGTTTTGCCGCCTATGGAGGGGGAGGTTAGTGGGCGGACTTCCTATCACCACGCTTGCCCATGTTAGCGATTTTGTCTCCCTCTTCTGTACTGGAGATTGATTGTGACTTTACTTTCCTGCTGGAATTCACACTGTTCGGTGCCATCACATGTATTCCGTTCAGCGTGATGAATAAAAAATTGTGCAGAAGTTTTTTACAATTGATGCCTCAATAGTTCGTATCAAAACGACGACAGTTGATTATTTGTGCCTGTGTTCTAAATTCCTCGTCTGCCTTTCCGAATATGGCACTATTCCTCGTGTTCTTTTTTTCTCCAATATTTTTACAACAGGGTTCAGAAAAAGTACCTTCTGCGCTGTGCGTACTAGCGAGCTACGACTCAATTTATAGAGATTATATCTGAATGAGGGTTGGATTTTTGTCGATCTTTGAGGTTCTGGAGGTCTTTTTTTCACATATGCGATTTTGTTTTTTTTTAGTTAATTTGTTCTGACTAATTTTAGCGCGTTAATGTAGCTGACGTATGATAAATAAATAAATAAATAAATAAATAAGTAAATATGCTCCCCGTTGAAACAGACTGTACTGCCTTAAGGATGGACCCCATGTACTGTCAGGTGTTTGAAGGCTACACTCATCATAGATGCAGAAAGGTGTTGGAAATGATGTCAGCAACACGAAACACAAAGAAGAATATACCTTACCCTATCTGCCGTATACAGGAACCAAAAAATGAAACAGAGAAGAGCTCAGGAAGAGAAGGAATAGCTAAAAAAAAGTGAGGAACTCACCAGAATGTCTGCCAGCGCCGGCTGTGACCACTGCACCGTACCCGATGGTCCCGGCTGCTGTTGGCCATCGCCGTTCATCGACCTGACAAAGCAAAAATTAGTAAATAGGCAGCATTTCTCGGGAAATCCATGAAACTGACGTAAACGTGCAAGAAGAAACTCCCTAAGAATGAATGAAGAAAATGCCTCACAGCGAGTTCACGTAGACAAACATGAACTGGAGATAAATAGAGAACTTCGATTGCAGAGCTCGGAATGGGTGTTCCCCAGTTTTGCAAAAATAGTGATGAATAAATTTGTGGTGTGTTGACAGATAGAATTCTACGTGGCAATAATCAGCCCGCGGTTCATAATTGGCTGGGCGGGACCACGACTACAAAAATGCACCGGTTCAGCAGCAGTTCACTATTTGCAACTGCTGCAAATTTCCAGTAGCTGGTACGGGGCGCAAATGACAGCATTTTTTGCAGTGTCGAAAAAGTGCACGACCTCCCTAGATACGGAGGGAATGCGGAAGTAATTAGGTAATGTGAAAAATATAATTATAGTGTTACGAGTGCAACATGTCGAAACGCGTTCTGAGTATCCGTATTCTCACGTCATCTACCTTCCATTTTAGTCCCTTTCTTCATTTTTGTTTTGAACTTCTTTCACTGCTCCCATTTCCTGATGGTGAATGGTTTATTCCTGCTGTTTTATCTGTTCTGCATTTGTATTGGCGCACCTAGGCGTGCATTCAACAAATAAACAAATAAATAAATAAATAAATTCCTCTTGATGGCTCCTAACTAATTACAAATGGAGAGAGAAACATTAGATTATAGCTGATGTTATCATTGCAGAAGCTATCCACTGTGTTTATGTCTCCGAGGAAACATTGGGAGATAGTGAAAAAGAATTCAGGGGGGAGGGAGAGATAGATCGAGACGACGAAAGAAAAGAGATTACATGAATGAACTACCTACAGAGGATCGGCAACAACTTGGTGCCAAGCAATTCATGCAGTATACATTCGTGTTATATAATTATTCTCTCAAATTGAGATTTTCCTACGTCGAATGACAACATTACTCAAGAAGTCGAAACATTCATTAATTCAAATACTCGGGAAAGTCCAGCGGTGCTACAGGTCGATTATTTGAGTATATGAGTATTTGAATGAAAAATCTTGAAAAAAAACAATAATGAAAAATAATAAAATAATAGTGCATCAGGCAGACGTCAGCCTGTGGTGCGTAAACTCATATTCCATCTTGGAACTTCAATAAGTCATATCTAGAGTGAGAAATTAAATTTAAGTTTAGAATCCACCCGTGGATCTCGTTTTTGTACCCACACCCATGCTCGTCATGTTGCTCACCTAGCTTCGACACTAACAAAAACTAAAAACAATAAATAAGAAATAGAAAGTTAGCAAAAAATTTCCTGACAGACCGAAAGAAAATGATTGTGAAGACATACATATATCTGTTGCATTACAGCTGTCTGCCATTGCCAGCTTGCGCTTTTCAAGAGTAAAGAATGCTTTCAAGTTTACAATGATGTCAAGTGAGGTATCATTAAATCCCCTCCGGTATATGAGCAAGAACATGTAGGAAATACAATAGAAACAATGAGCAATGAGCCTCGACAAACCATGATACAACCTTGGAGTAATTTCGAAAATAAAAATGGAAATATAATATCATAAACAAAACAATCTGAATACATGAGGTGCAGAGATAGGAGCGAACAACATCGTGGATCTATGAATTCTACGGATTCATGGATCTGGATAACCAAATGAATAATTAGAACTTCAAAATTTTGCTGAAATAACCAGCATCAGCAATTCAAAATGCATCGAGTGGACAGCTTCGGAAACAGTGGAAATCCAACTGAGTATGGATAGTCGTGATCCAAAACTGATATGAGAAGGAAACTACGGCATGAGCAAAGTTCTGGCGAAGCGGCTCATTTTACTTCTTAGCTAAGCGCACAATGAGCAACATTAAGCAGTAAGAAGTAAGGTACTGCAGACGACAGTATAGCTGTGACAAAGTGGACTTCGAAAAACAAAGCGTTGCTCAAGTGCACACATAAACATATCCTTACTATTGATGGCAGTATCCAAATCTCAGCGATCATGCACCATTCTTGATTTGCTCGGTCATGTGCATGAAATGGCCTAGTGTTTCAAGAGCGGTGAGCTTAATTTCAAAGCAATATTTGCGGGGCACTATGGGTAATCCGTGTGACTGAAAATCATGTAAAGTCCTTACGCGCAATCGGCGGAAAATTTTCGAGCGCGCCCAGCATGCGGCGCCTGCGCGGCGCGGCCCTCTTGTGGCAGCGGTCCCCTTCGTTCGTCAGATTTTTGACCCATATGTTTTTCTTCCAGTTTTTTCTTTAGTTGAAGTTTATTTGACGGTATGAGGCCTGTGGCGGACCGATATCGAGTGGACGGCCCCAGAAGAGGGCCGCGCCGCGCACGCGCCGCACGCTGGGCGCGCTCAAAAAATTTCCGCCGATTGCGCGTAAGGACTATATTTGTTTGCAGAGTTAATCAAATCATGAGTTGCTTAACCATGCATTGCTGTCCTTGTGAAACACAGAGTACGACTACAAAAATCATCGAATAAGATGCCGGTATGAGCATTTTTCTCATCATCGAGATGGCGAAATAGCCGTAACGGGAACGAGTCGCGTCTTACCGCCATAAATCTGCCTCAGACTGTATGGTGGTTTATCAAACATCTATTTCCCGACAGCACCGCAAGGATACAGGAATTTTCATAGCTTTTTAATCCCCTACCTTAGGATAGGACATGTTGCCGCTCAATCACTATTGCATCACAGAATAGCGCTCGCCTGGTTTGCCGCACCACAACACCTACGCGTTGCGGTGGTCTAGCTGGATGCTGTGGTAGCCTGGCGTTGTTGTTTTTGATGTCTGTTTATGCTATTATCCACGTATTATAATTTGGGACGAAGACAAAGTCACAAAGAAACCGTAGGAGTCGCCGTCCAAACACAACAGCGTCCAGCTGGTCTGCCGCGACGCGTAGGAGGTGCGGCGCGATAGGTCAAACAGGCAGTATTGTGTGATGAAAGAGTGACTGGGCAGCCTTGTGTGAAGTTGTTTTCCTAGATTTATGTATAAGCACAGAGAAAGTTATGACCGTGGACATCGTGAGAACCCAAGCTGGCTGTTCACTCAGCTGTAGATCACAGACGACAGCTGATTTTTGCTAGGGTAGTAAATTCCCGTGAACGTTTATAACCCGTTCCAAGTTTATTGGTGTGAAAAATGAGCCGCTGCTGCACGCGATCGATGCGATCAGTTTGGGCAAGTTTCAGCGTTTCTGAACACGAGTCGCGTCCCTTCCGGGAGTTCCACAACCGCCTGCCTAGCATTCGTTAAACTTGGTGAGTACAGTACATACTCCGTTCCAGGAAAGAACCCTGCTTCATCTCTTGTGAAGTTTTGCTTCTATCCACTCTCTTCTCAAAATTGGAGCTGCAAGGAGCAACTTATAACGAACCCCTACATCTTTAGGTCTTTAGTAAGTAGACTTCAGTACGAACACACTCCCCTGCGGACTCATTATCGAGTAACCATCGAGCAGTCAGAAGCTGAGAAGCAGAGACTCCTCTGCGTCTCTAGCCGGCGAGCGCTCGCGACGCCAAGCTGCCGCAGGCGTCGCCTGCGATCGCAATTTATGATTCACAAGGCACTGCTCGAGGAACACCACCGCAGAAAAAAGACGGCTGACGTTGAGCGTGCGTCCTCGACCAGAGAAACCCTCTGTCCCCAAGGCTGCAGGCTCCGTGCGGACGTGTGACTCACGTCGCCCACGAGCAAAAACGTTAAGCCCGTAAACTAAGCGCAATCAATGGAATCCATTCCGAAGATGACGCCGATGAAGAAGAACACCCCGTACACGTGAAAATCAGTCGTTTCAGTAGAATTCAGCGCTGCATCGACTGCTAAGAGTTTGCGAGGATGAGATGTTCCCTGGTCAAATTTTCAAGGAAAAGTTTTCAGGAGCCTATGTCGGCCCACCCAGTGGATTGCTATTGGGTCCTGAGAGCTGGTGTTGCCTAGCTTCACCGAAACCATATTCTACCCAAGGAGTCTGGCCATGTCTGGCTTTCTAAACAGACGTCCGAATCTACTTGAATTCTAAGGATAAATCCATAAAAAGGATAGTTGTCGACCCATGTACACTTCTTTCCACACAAATTTGATTCTGAAACGGTTTCGGAGCCAGAACTAGTCACGGTAGCTTCCTTGCCACCCCTCCCCGCCCTTCGTCTTTTCATAAAAGCCGGCTCGAATCCTTGAGATTATCTATGGTAGGTGTGTTCTAACCCAAATGTACCCCTACACCCACCAATATGCTTGCCCATACGTGACGTTACCCATACGTGACGTTACCCATACCTACCTGCCAGCCATGGTTAATCGTACCCATGAATATGAGCTTACCCGTCCTTGCAATGACGCATATCGGCCCCGTAGTGAACAAGGAGGTTTTTAGAAGTTTCGTATCTAAGCGCCGCTTATAGCGTGAAACATGCATAACGCCCCGCCTCGGTCCGGGTATGTCTCATGTCTATTTACAGGATATGGCAGCACCATTTAGATAACCCAGGGTAAATTTGCTGACGCCCGCGTTTGCGATGGGCAAAACTGAATGGAGTTAGAACGTTCTTTTCTGGTAATCTCAATGATACTAGCGGCCCCTTGGCCCGGTTACAGCATTAAAGGGGTAGGTAATCTCATAGTCATGGATACGATTACCCATGGATAGAAGGTATAACTAACATGTTGTGTGGCAGGCAAAGGGTGAAATTCTACGTAGGCCATGGATAGTCACAATTTATATTCTGGGCCTTCCCCTTTCTACTGTAGATATAATGGGTATAAACCTGAGCGGTAGAGAAGCACACACCGCGCTACGACAAAAATCGTAGTAGAAACGGTGACAATGAAATGTGTGGATGCGCAGACAATCAGAGTGTCAATGCGCTGATGATGCGGCGCGTCACGCTGGTGCGCCCCATTGTAGCCTCCTGTAAATATGCAAGCCCCTCTGTGTAAGGCATTTTCAACTACGAGTGTTAGTTTCATCACATGCAGGCTTTGCACCCCAGGAGCTGTCACGAAGAATGAAGAAGAAAAGAAGAGAATTAGGAAGAACTACGAGAAATATCATGAAGATTCACTACTCAGTCGAAGTCCCTAAGTCCCTCATTTTATAATATATTATTCTGCATTTACAATATATTAAATATTTATATTCTTGTCCATGAACTGAGCAGAACCCTTTGAGGAGCTCTGCAGCGTTGGCTCTGGCATTCTGCTGCGATCCTGCCTGACCCTTTCACTCCAACTTTCTATGCAACTTTTTTTGCTGGACTGACATGTGTTTGCACAACACTTTTTCAGCGAGTTTTTGCCGAGTGGAACACGAGGAGAGAGGAGTAGCGACAAGAGTAGGCTCGGACGTGGAACGTAAAAAAGCAGTTCGATGAATTTCTTTGCAGAATCACACTTGCACGAAGTATTCGACGACCGGAAAGAAAGTCTCGCCAGGGCCGAAAAAAAGGCGCAAAGAATTATCTGGTGAAAATGGTGAGACAGACTTATTCCTTCCGGAAAAAAAATTGGCAATGCAACAGATACATCACTCCGCCTGGAAGAAAAACATCTTTTAGCTCATCTCGTTACTCGGATGGTACCACTTCTGTGTTCTCACTGAACAACATATTGCGAACTAGTAGAATTAATTGGGTATTTTCTTCATAAATTCTTCATAATTTTCCTCACCTCTTGTTCTATAATACATACAACAAACCGTACAACCTGTTGCTGGCATCAAGCATATGTGATGTACCAATAAATAAGTAAATAATAAATAAATAGACGAATAAATAAATAAATAAGTACCAATAAATAAGTAAATAATAAATAAATAGACGAATAAATAAATAAATAAATAAATAAATAAATAAATAAATAAATAAATAAATAAATAACAGTTGCACTGTCCTCTGGGCAAAAATGCCCATGGATACACCGTGGATTCAAATGTGTTGTAGAGGATTACACACCCAACACTCGCTTACTATTTAGTTCCTGCTCTGTACTGAGCTTAACGATTTTTATGACAGTGGAAGGATCGAAATGCGCCAATGAATCTACATGCAAAAACTGTGTGTAATCCTCGACAACACAATTGGGACTATGGTATATTCGTCAGCTCGTTTGTCCAGAGAGCTGTGCCATCGTCCATGACCACTATTCAGGTAATTACAATTGGAAATAGAGGGTGTGCACAAGTTATTGCACAACGTTTGCTCAGTTATCAGTGGCGGACGGAGAAAGTGGGCGGAAGGGGGGGGGGGGCGGTGGGAGAAAGTAGGGGGTCGTCCGGCCGTTTTGGGGGACCCAGACGGGGAAAGTAAAAATTAACGAAAAAAATTAAGTTTAA
>KN726690.1:7746-18679 GCA_000816745.1 Ancylostoma duodenale
TCGAACCATTGATCGTGTGCGTGCGCAGCTAGCCTCTTACCGCTGCGCCACACGCGCCCTAGATCAGAATAGCAGCTCGATATATGGCGCGAGTTCACGCGTAATCGAGAGGCACTCGTGTAAGGCTCGGTCAAAAAATCAATACAAAGAATTAATGCCCAAGGAAGAGTGCATCCTCTCGTGCAACTTGAGCATGTTGGTCCTTTTACGTAGATTAGCCATCTCTTTATGTTCCCACTGAATAGAATGAAATTTTTCATGAGAATCCTCGAAGTCATCATGGAAGAGAGATATCAACAACTCACCCATCGAGATCGAGGTAGTTGCACACTACCAAAGTCTGATTCCGACAGTTCTGGACGCCGCAACCAACTCTATTCGATTTTTCCCAAACCATCTGTAGAAACTTATTTTTTGTCTTTTCTTATGATGCTGCTTTGGAAGATGGCCTTATTCTTTGAACACATATTGTGCTGGGCAGGCCCAGCACCGCGTAGATCCCGTAGGTCACATGGGGCCGCATCGTGGCGGGACCGACTACCGTAACCACGTGTGACCTCGTGCCCCGCAGGGCCCACAATTGCATCATTCTTATCTACCCGCAGCCACAACTAACCCGGTTTTGGCAACTACGCTATTGTTGGATTGACTAATCATCCCGAACTGTCTACATATTGTGTTCTGGACTGGCCCAACTCATTCTGGAATGGCGTGCACGTCTGTTGGAGCCAACAACGATCGTACGGCAGGCCCGTGGACAGACAAAGGTGGGACTTAGCTTCAGGACTTTAGCTAGTCTGTCCGCTCGATAATAAATAGCAACGGCGCTACAACACTTTACTGTTAATTTGTCCCAGCAAACTGCCACAAAGCTCTTTCAGAAAAAAAAACCGGTCTGGAGACGGCTTTGAAACAGTTCATAATGTGTACATTGCCGAAATCAATGTATGGAGAAAAGAGAACTTTTTAACAGCTGAAACCCAAATATGAGATGGAACTGCCTTCAAGTGTGCGGCAACTGATGCCTTGCCGATTGGACATTTTTCTGCGGGCGAAAGCTATTGTAAAGCACAGATTGGACATTTTTCTGCGGACGAAAGCTATTGTAAAGCACACTCATACCTACCAGGTGCTTCGTATGGCTTCACGCAAAGTCCTTTTTCATACATCGAGTTTCTATAGGTCGTGCAATCCTTTGGCTTTTTGCACATTTCGCCAGTGTCATATACAGGCTGGTTAGCTCTGTGTCAAAAAAGTGGAAAAATAGAAGCTCTCACGAGGTACATAACTCACCTGTCATCATATAGACAGAATACCACCATTTTACCGCCACACACATTATAAGTACATTCAACTTGCGTGGTTGCTGCATGAATCATCTGCAGAGAGAATAGGTAAGTCATCTCGTTCTGCATGATGGGAAAATGTGGTCAGCCAGGAAGATAGATGGAGCTATATTGGAGAAAAGATACGTGGCAAAGTGTGTGGTAATCGGATTTATGTGCTTTAGTACTGGAACAGGCTACATTTCCTTTGTTACTGAAGACTACATTTCCTTTGTTACTGTTGATGAATTTCATTGAATTCTGCAAGTTTTGCGACAAGATGTCAAAATGAACGAAGATTCCATGCTAAAATTTTATACAATTTGCTAAATCGTTCGCGTATAATCACAGGGTGACAAAAAATTATGAAAAGATTTGGAATCATTCTCAAATTACTAGCGAAATAAGGTCCCTGAAAATAAGAAAACAACTAAGTTTGTACTCTAGGGGACAGTACTCATAATGGTCACCATATGACAGGCGTGGTGCGACGCGTGGAATCGCGTGATCAACCGGGTGAGCATGCTCTAGTCAGAGCTAGTTTTTTGTGAAGCAGTCATAAGTAGCGGATACATAAGAAAAAGAAACTCTACTCAATATCGAGTGAATGAGAGAGAAACATTTGGAAACACTCTTGACGACCACGTAAGAAAAACTGATCGGTCTCAGATTCGCGCAAATTTGAAGTATTATGCGATAAAGGAAGAATTCTTAGCACGTAGGACCACATGATAAGCGATTAAAAACGAGGCCCACACGCATTCAAATGCGCGTGTCCCACGTGATACACCATGCCAAAAGCGTAAGGTAGCGAATTTGTTAAATACCGGTCTTGTTATCCTTTTTGAAAAGTCGTATGCAGTTTTTACTCTTGATCTTTGGAACTTCAAGGAAATGTATCCCGAGCTCTATTCAAAGTATTACTCTCCGTCACAAAAGTCCTTGGTCGAACAACTAACTTCAATACGCTCCAGATGACATGAATTGTTGTGTACAAGTTCAGCCATTTCCACGATGAACCACGCTGGTGTTTTCGTGATGGAGACAGAAATATTCGTTGCTTTGAATTGCTCTGCATTTCCTGGACTGGGAGGTCGAGCAGCTTGTACCTTATCTGCATTGCAAAAGACCTCTTTTTTTTTGTTATGAATACGGCCTGTTGTTCGCTCACACTGCCGAAGGTGCGATTGCTCTCCTCGCTAACCAGGCTTTCCATTTCCCTAGGGTTGGTATCCTGGTATCAGAAGAGTCTATGAGGATGAAGCCTGACCTGGAACATAGGATGCCCCCCCCCCCCACAATTCACTATATGGGTATGTAAGCACTCATTGCCTTTACGGTTCTCAGATGAAGTCGAATGCACGCTGCGTCTCATGAACGGGATCGAACAACGCTGATCGCTTTATTCCTTTATGAAACCATGTTTTTTCATACAGGTTTATAGTACATGCTTTAAACGGTTGTTGTCATTCTATTGTATGTACATGCACTTCTTACGTAATAGTTGAAAAATAAACGATAACGAGGGTTGATTAATAGTATGGTGTTAAATTGGGACTGCTCGCTGACCTGACCTTTTGGTCTTAAAGGCAGCACCCACGGAAATTTTCGCTTCTTAGATCTTGATCCAGTTGTGATCCAGTCGATTGTGGGGTCAATTTTGCAATAGGAGTACCAATTATAACTTTTCCCATCACGAGTAATAACAGGTAATACCTGGATCAGCAGGATCAGCAGGCACTAAGTTTTACGAGTTTTCATGCTACCACCGAGCTCCAAAATCAACCCTGGAGCGCGAAAAATAGCAAATCTCAGCTGATTCAGCAACGATTTCGAGTGGCAGTGTCTCACACTAACCTTTTCGTTACTCATTTCGACCAGGGTTGCATGTTTCTGCATCTTCATGCTCAATTTTCTTCCATTTACTTCATTTTCACTTATTATTAGTCTCTGTTATGCCCTTTTCTAAATCGAAACATCAATTTCCTTGAATATTATGTTAAGCTACATTATTTAATTTCTAAAACTCACCATGTGATTTTCTTTGTTTCCTGGTCATCTCTCTACTATGAATATCCTCTTTTCTTTCTGTTTGTGATTCTCATGTTGCAAGAAAGCTGGTTTACTATCCAAATATGTAATTGCATCAAAAAATGGGTGGCCATCAAGGCTGCGTTATCGATTTTTTTGTTCGACCCCATCCGTGTAACTCGACCATTTTGCTCTAACTCACCAGAAAAGGAAGCATCAGAGAACCGTTTTCCATGAGTTTTGAAGGGGTTGGATGCCTTACCCATGATCCCCATAGTCAAAACGCTAATATTCCGCTATAAGTTCAGAGACGAAATTTTGCGTGGGTGCTGTCTTTAATGAACGTGTTGTAGAGGTCTTTTTCTCAAGCATTTGGAACTACCCGAAGGAGCGGTTCATAGGAAAAATTTTATTGCTAATGCTTTTATGCTATCAAATGAAATTTGAAGTTTTTTTCGGAGCAAAAGGGCACATTCCAAGTGTACCACCCTAATATTTCATTTAAAATGTATATGATTCAAATTTTGAAACGAGCTGTGTTCACTTACGTTCGCAAAGTTGTAGAGTTCACGATGCCTAGGGTATCTGTTTTCTGAGTTCAGACGATGTGCTTAGGATCCGCCCATCCCTTTAGGGTATCTTCGACCAATTCCTGTTGGTCCTCAGGTCGGAGAAAGGCTTCTGGGTCACTCGTATATCTGAGATGGCAGCTGTAGTACTGTGGCCGTGACATAGACAAGATGTTAACTCGCATTCTGTTGTTGGCACTGTACGACCCGAAATTTCCCGGGGAACGCTGACATAGCTCGATATGTCTTTGAGCCCTGTGCTCCAAGTAACAGCTCCAGCTCTAAAAAGCTTTGTCATAAATGCAACGCAACTGCGGTTCAGGCTTGGGCTAGATTTTTTGAACGATTTCCTCTCCTCTGACTCAGTAGTAAAGTGTCCGGTGCGATCATCGTACATCACCTTCAAGGTGATGATCGCACTTCGCTTCGGAGAGGAGTTTGGCGATCTGCGACATGGTGAACCGATCGCCTGCATTTCCCATCAGTGAGCGGGTATCGCACTGTCCAAAACATGTGTAGCACGTACGTTCCAGGTCCGTCTTACTTGTGAGACTGCTGAAATCACTGCGATTAATAAGCTACTGTCTGTTCCAAAAATTAGAGCAATTTCAATATAGTGTCTTTAACTGCACAGCACGCATTTTATCCCAGGCCAAATCATAGAGATCGGGCACTATCAATCAACGATCGATAGCTGGAGGCGTGCCAAAACATATCTCCCCCCTAACAAAGTGACGAGACTTACCTCATCTTGGCAGCCGGCCAAGTGTCAGGATCCGTGAAACAGACAGTACATAGGAGGTGTGCGACTTGACAGAAGCACACCTGTGCTCTCTACATGGCAACACGTCAATATTCATAGCATTTTTTAAATTTTTAGTTAGAAATCAGCTTGATTTGGCTGTATTTCCCACTGTTAGTTTCAGATGACAGGAATTAGGACTGATTTTTGAAAAGATGAAAAAAAAACTTATATATTCAGTGACGTATCCAATTATAACATTTACATCATTATTGCTTTACCTTTACACCTTTATTGATAAGCTTCTGCTTTCTGCTTTTCCGTTTGTGTGCCTCATTTCTTGTCCTTGCTGCGTACCGATGAAACTGTGAAAGAGACGCATGATTCAGGATCAGGAAAAGAACTAGGATGTCCACTTGAGTTTTTTGTTTGATCACTGCGGATAGTATTTCATATTGATCATCTTGATCACCTTGACTCCCATTGATCTTCGGGTGTACCGAGCGGGCGCCAGCAATCCTTCAATTGTCCCTCTCGCGAGCCAGAGTTGTCCAGTGGATTCTGTCCGTTCGAGGGGCACGGAGAGCATCGTACCTATACTTGAAGGACTTCGTGAAGAGGTCTGACCATCGGGTCGGCGGTCTTCCTGTTGTGCTCTTAACGTCACGTGGAGTCCAGTCGCTGGCGGCTCTTGTCCAACAGTTGTCGTTAAAACGCATCACGGGTCCAGCCCACCTAATCTTACTCAACTTGGTGTAAGCGGCAGCGTCCCTGATCTTTCACTGTGGACGAAGGGTGGAACTCCGTATTCTAGTCCTCATTTGCGTGAGGCGGGTTATTCCTAGCATCACTCTCTCGATGGAGCGTTTGACGACGCTGACCGCGTTCTCATCCTGCTTGCGCAGCGCCCGGGTTTCTGAGGCGTACGTCGAAGGAAGGAGAACCGTTGTGTTGAAGAGGTGATCACGGAGTCTGATGTTCTTCGTCTTCTTCACTACGTCCTCGATGCTCTTATAAGCTCCTCAAGCCGCTCGCTTCCTCCTCCCCAGCTCTGGACCGAGGTCGTTCATCATGTTGACTTCCAGACCTAGATATACATATGCTTTAGCATTCGGATAATGTCGTTCCGTTAAGCGAGAATGGGGCTTCCGGGACCATTCCGTTTTTCATGAACATCGTCGTCGTCAGATTCAGTTGGAGACCGATCTTCCCACACGCGTCATCGCAGTCGGCCAGCATCCGTTCCGCTTCGCTGATGTTTGGCGACATAAGGACTATGTCATCAGCGAAGCGAAGATGGTTAAGTCGCCGGCCATCAACTTGCACTCCCATGCAATCCCATTCTAGTTTTTGCATGACGTCCTCAAGAGTGGCGCTGAATAGTTTTGGCGACACGGCATCGCCTCGCCGAACCCCTCTCTTGACGTCGATGGTGATGTCGTCGTGGAATGGAGAAATCCTGGTTGTGAGGTTGCTGTGGAGCTCACGAAATATTTTGATGTACTGAGTAGGAACGTCGTGATTCCTCAAGGCTTCCAGGACCGCTTCTGTCTCAACGGAGTCGAAGGCTTTCTTCAAATCGATGAACGTGAGACGGAGGGGCATTTCGTGCACTCGTGATACTTCGATGAGTCTAGTGGCGGTGTGTATGTGGTCGATCGTACTGAATCCTTTTCGAAACCCTGCTTGCTCGCACGGCTGTCCTACATCTAGTGTCCTTTCGATCCTGTTTCAAATCATTCGTGAAAAGCTTGTAGACGACGGACAGCAGACAGATGGGGCGATAATTGTGTCCTGCGGGTCTCCCTTCTTGTACAGCAGCACGGTCCTGCTGGTCTTCCATCGGTTGGGTGCCTTGCATTCCGACAGGTACCGCGTGAAAAGCCTAGCCAAGTTGGTGACAAGAAGAGGCGGTAGCTTCTTCAGATGTTCTGATCAAATCCTGTCGGGGCCTGATGCTTAAGATTCTTCACCGACTGATGGCATGTCAGATTTCGAAAGGGAGAACCAATGGGACAACACATCCATCCTTCCTAAGATGACATGAAGGGAGTTGGATGTGGCTATCGAACAGATCCGAGTAGAAGTCGTGGATGACCTTCTCCATTACCCGTCTTGATGAAGAAATTGTTCCTCCTTGGCGCCGTGGGGCGGTCTAGTCGGCTAGTCGACGCAGTATCGTACCCTGATTGCGCGGTCCACGTCGCATCTGAAAAGCGATTCCAACCAGGCCTAAAAAACGATTAAAAGTCCAAAATCGGATGTTTGAAAAAAAAATGGCGGGATGAAGGAGAGACCGAATGTGCGAGTGTTGTATACAGATCGATAGACAAAACCCTCCCCACATACCATGCCACGTCACATTCGAAAACGTTCAGCACCGCGCGCGAGAGAGGCCGCGGCGCGGACCCAACCCTCCCATGCACCTATTTTCGCGGATTCTCCCACGCCAATAGTGAGCTACGTACGGGACCTCCTCCAAACCTCTACACATTTTCTAACTTAGCTATTTCAGCTATTTACCGTGCACATCACAAATCTGTGAGCGCCCTAGTTTTCTTGGAAATTCATTCCAAAAGTAGGAAAAAACATAAAATTTCGGACTCTATTTCTCTGCTTCTTTTTCTATCCGCTACCAGTTTAGCACATATGAGTAAGGTGGTACGACACCGACGATTAAAGAGCAGTAAACAAGAACTGATTAACTAAGATTGATGAAAGAATTGATGCACGGAAATTAGGGAGTGAAAGCACAGCAATCTTAGGCTCCTAAGTTTTTACAATAACCGGTTTCGGGGCTTGAACTAGACTGGAAGTGTATATTCCCATACTAGTCTGTCTTCTCTAAGCTGCTGTAGTCTGGCTTTGGCTCATCTCATCTGAATCTTCAGAGATGCATTGGGCAAGATCCAAGAAATTTCCAATTTTCGGGATGAAATTTTCCAGTTCATTTCTCGATCAGCAATGGATCGATAGCTGGAGTCAGATGAGATGTACACATTCTGTCCGAAATGACGAGTCCACCCACGCACGCGGAGGTGGAGAGGCGGCCACGCTTGCAAATACACCAAGTCATCATCTCTAATCTGCGTATCACGTTTCACTGTTGGTGGTATGTTATCGACTAATGACTATGTCTATGTCCTTTGATATGTTGATGGTAACTAATGTAGTATTGTACTTGTCTACGCGTGGCTTCGCCCGCGTCTCCAAATAAATAAATAAATAAATGACCTTCATAGTATCGACCAATGATTTCGTTGTGACGTGTTCGACTTGGCAGCCAACAGCGCATGTCCCAGTCGTGCCGCCTCTCGATCCCCGCGTGCGTGGGCGGAGTCGTCGTTTTGGACAGACTGTAAACGGAACGCCTATGGTGTGCAGGTGTGTAGCCTTGCGTGTGGCGCAGGGAAAGAGAAGATTAGTGCGTCGCCAGTAACCTGCCTTGCCCTTCACCCTTGTATATAGTGTACATGGTGTATGTTAAGTGGTATAGTACAACCAGTACGGCCGTCCAGCTAACGCCGGACTTCTAGACTTCATTGATATGCTCGCTTCGCTCGCATACTTCACATTGAAAGTCGTGAAAACCTCTTAAGGGACAGAAACCTGTACTACCTATACTCTCCCAACGCCAACATTCTCCTAACGATCCATCGAACCAGAAAGTGGTAACCTTGTTGACAAAGTAATGCCTTTTGATTTAATGCCTTTGATTGATCCTAGGGGATATGAATGATTGGATATAACCGATGCATTGCAAAAGATCCCTTGAAATGGTTTATGTTTAGCTGGGAGTTGCGTTAATTGAAGTGATAAGGATTCATCGGTGTATAAAGACAGAATGAAGGATGAGGTTGATTCAGACACAGATGGACCGGGATGAGGAGGGGGCATATGGGTGAAATAACATGTTTTTGAATAGAGGAAAAGATATGTCGGAGGTGTGTCGGCGCCGGCGCACCCTCATCACAGCCGCGGACCCGTTTTCCCCACATTGTGCACCCTTACTGCAGGGATGGACCCGTCTCCACCCGTTTCAGCATTTTTGAGCCCCGCGGCATACCTATCGCACAGCTGGACCTGTTGCACATCTCGACCTTTTGCTTGGTCTCCTCCCTACTCGACAAACCACACCCGATCCTACCTTTTTATATAACCCTCATCACACAATCACCATCACTGACTAATCATAGAATTTCGTTTCACACAGGCAACCACACACATTCACACACTGACACACAGACTAAGCGCTTTATAATAAGTCATGATGTTTTGTACAGGGTGCGCGCGAATCATTGGCGCGTGGTTTTTTGAGCCCCAATCAGGTAGGACTGAGCGAATTCACAAGTCATTTTGTTAATGTCCTTGCGTGAGTCATCTCTACCGTAGACAGCTGCTGGTTTCCCAAATGACCTCTTCCTGTGCCTACACAGGCTTCAGGAAATCTGGTCAAATCGCTGGCGACACGGGGTTAGTTACAGCTCCCTTCCTTCTAAAATTTTCTGGGGTAGGCTTCAGAAGACTCGTACCATTCATGCATGACATGTCACGTCTCAGCTACTATGTCGTGGATCAGACCACTAAATGATTTCCATGGTGAAAACGTGCGTTCTATGTAACAGGCCATTTTTGCTATTTTCTTCGAACTCAGGACTGAGAATCGGCAGTCATAGCAAATGTAGCAAATGTTTTGGAACCGTGGAAGACTCACAATTCTACAGCTAAAAGTGGCTCTTGCTACAGGGGTATCAAAAAGTTTCCGGCCTCCGCTCGCCTGTTCCATATTTCTGTGCAGTTTTGAGAGCATCATGTAGGGCGAAGCCTTTTATGTTAGTTTGCAAAATTTCATGAGATTTTGTTAGACCTTCCAGAAGTAAGGACGTTTTACTCAAGCCAAGGTTTGGTTATCGTTCAAAAAATGTGTATCCAGCGAGAAGCAACCCATGAATTTTTGTTTTGTAAACGAACATTGTTGGACAAAATCTAAATCCGCACCTAATTTCTAAACAAAGCGAATGTCTTCTATCACTACCAAATGAAATTTTGGAACTCAATGTTTTTAATGGAGTGACAGTCGGTCAGAAACGGAGTGCCCTCTGGTCAAGAAGCAGAGACAAGGCGAAGACAGATTTTGGCGGCTGCAGAAAAAATCACTCAGCGTCGCAGACAGGTTTTAGTAGAAGAAGGTGTGCAAGGATCTAAGCTATTCAAGACTTCCTTTGGAAATCTTCTAAGCGAACACTTAGAAATTTCAACGTTCGCAGAAAATTGCGTCTCCAAAACCTTTTCGGCGTTCGACAAGAAAATCCCAGGTGAATTTCCAGAGAAGATTTCAGGGGGGTTTTGTCGAGACCGAAGAAGATATTTTGAAGTGTCTTGACTGGCGGTAAGTGGCGAACCCACTGCCAAGATTTGAAGTCCCTAGCACGGTGTAATCCATCAGGACGGGCAGATCTCTGAAAGCAGTGCGATCGAGGACGGAAGCATGGGTAGAAACATATTGTCTAAAGTTCTGTGCAATAGAGCAAAGACACACCTAACCACCAGTGTGTAAACTCCAATAAAGTGGCTAGTTACAACGCTACTTTGTTCCACCCTTTTCGAAAACGAGCGAAGAAAAATTACTGCAGAAATTCAACCATGGATTTCAGGCTCTTCAATGAAACATCCTTTCTTACAAAATTATATTGCCTTATGACAATGCGAATGCATTTCGCTGATTCAGCCAGTTCGTAGACATGGTCTAGGGGCTAGCTACTAGAATCCGTGGGAAAATCGGAAACGGCCCTTCAGCGGAGCAAAACAAATGACGAAAACGAGTCCACGTTCGGTGTTTATGTCCGAGTGATAAGAATTCTTATAAAATTGGGCATGCCTAAGAAAATGACATGATGAAGACGGTTTTTTTTCGAGCGATGCATACTTATTTCCTTTAAAGTTTCACTGCGGTAGCTAATCTGCAAGTGGTCCAGGCCGGAAACTTTTTGATACCCCTGTAACTCGTTTCAGCCCCAGTTTACAAGGCAAAATTCATTCAAAAGTGGTTTTACGGGTGATTTCCTTGAATTTTAGCTCGTAGGGATTGTCTACGTCATTCACTTCATTTGCAATCATATGAGCTTCACTTTAGATAAATCAATCGATAATTTCTGGCAAAGAGTAGCCTATAACCTCCGCCGACCCGCGAAGGACGTGCATGTAAAATTTGGTCCGGATCGATTCACCCTCCGCCATTTCTATTCATTACATACATACATACATAC
>KN726690.1:18779-37847 GCA_000816745.1 Ancylostoma duodenale
ATGTATGTATGTATGTATGTATGTATGTATGTATGTATGTATGTATGTATGTATGTATGTATGTATGTATGTATGTATGTATGTATGTATGTATGTATGTATGTATGTATGTATGTATGTATGTATGTATGTATGTATGTATGTATGTATGTATGTATGTATGTATATGTAGTAATTCCGGTTAACTTCCGGGATGTGGGTAAATGTTCAAGACTCAAATATCAAAAAGCGAAAACTGAATTTATAGTCAAGGAATGATGGGTTCTCCAATTTTTCACGGGATTGTGCATGATCTTTTCCTTTTCTGCTTCGGTCTGATACCGTTCCATCCATGTTTTTCCATGATTGCTCTAGCTATTTGGTTTTCCTACTTCGAGAAGACTTCTAGTTCCCGTTCTAAAAGGAATAAAAGAGAATAAGACTGACGCTGAGCATACATATACCAGACTTCGGCAGGAACTTGACCAGAGGCAAGCGGAACTTCGTAAAAGATGAGTTGAGCAGAGGATACTCTGATGTTCATTGACGGTACATTTGGCAAGAAAATATGTTTGGCAATGTGATTTACGGGATAAAATTCTGTTTGGCAATATGATTTACGGGAGAATGAGTGAAGAGCCTGTTTGGCGATACATTTGGCAGGAGAATCTGTTGAGGATACATTTTACGGGTGTTTGGCGATACAAAAGGCGAGAGAATCTGTTGACGATACATTTGACGAGGTTTGCTTGACGATACATTTGACGAGGTTTGCGTGACGATGCATTTTAGGGATACGGCATACTTCACAGCGACGCTGTCGCTGCGACCGTTCACCACCACAAGTTTACTCACAGTGGCTCTCATGCCAGCACGCTATTCCATGCAAACTGTGTGATAAGATATGAGAACTCGTAACTCTTTGTTCTCTTCATTCCCATTCATTTTCTTCACCCCGACGGTGTCGCTGTGAAGTATGCCATGGGCCTTACGGGTGTTCTGATAAGGCGTTTGTTTCATTCTTAGTTGGAGGCTTAACCATCGGCGGTGTTGATCCGAATGGCTCAGCTGGTAAGACAGCGGATTCCTAAGAATGGTATCATGGCACGATTCCTGATGATATCGAAATTTTTGCGCGGTTGATAACCCTTTTGTTTGATGATAGAATTGGCAATTGGTTCGTGTGGCGATACATTTGACGGGGTTTGCATGACGATGCATTTGACAGGGTTTGCATGACGATACATTTTACGAGACTTCTTGTTTGGCAATACATTTGACGGGCTTTGTTTGCCTAGCTAGATGGCAAGCTCGTTTTCGAGGTTGCCAAACAAACCTCGCCAAACGTATCGTCAATGAACATCAGAGTACTTCGTAGTCGGGATACAGAATTTTGTCGGATAACCACCCATTCCTTTGCAGATGAGAGCAGAAAAGGGAAATTGATCGAATGATTTTTTGTTCCACCACTTCTTAACTCTGGCCGAACTATGAGTAGAAAGTATGAGTTAAAATTTGCTTCGAAAGTTATAATTGAAAGGTACATAGCAGTATCCGCAGCATCGTTGGTACTGAACGGCCCTTGCTCATATTTTGTAATTATATTTCTAATATGACTCTTCCGCCAACTGTCAAAGGAAATGGAATTGATTGATTTCGCAAGGCTTTGGAATTCTCTGAAATATAACTTCAACCTTAAAGATCGGGTTCAGCACCGGTCCAGAAAATTTTCATCACACAACTTCCCCAAAAATCAATTATTCTATTTTTTGTTAGAACGATTAGCTACAGGAGAGGCTGCTCGTTCCAACAGATACTGAAATTGCCTCCTTCATTCGGTTACAGCGGAAGAAATTACTTGAAAATCGGTCTTCAGCACCATTTCAATTCAATTTCTTTAGGTAACTTCTTCCAAAATCAATTATCTCCAATTTTACTTGGACTGTTGCATTCAGGAAGTATTGCGCTATCAAACTAATAACATGCAAAAAGATGCAAAAAAATTACTTGACAGGGTTAGCGTGTTAACGTGCTCTAAGGCCATCACCCCCGTTAAAACTTGTTAACTTCGTGTGGACGTATCGATGTGCATTGAAAACACGGAATCAGTGTTCTTTGCACAAACTTGTTCTAACTTGTTTGTTTACAATGGGGGCTTCGTGGATTTTTGGCTAGGTCAAAGGGGACTTCGTAATTTTTTCTGTTCCAGCTAATGTAAGCTTGTGCCGAACTCTGACATATACACATCATTCTCATGGTTTGCAAATTCTTCGCTGTTCAGCGTCTCACCGATGCGGACTAGAACAAGCATCTCCGATGGGCAGGTGGTACATACAGTACTGGCCAAAAAGATATAACCTTTTCAACTATTGTTTATAACTTCTTTCTATGTTAAGCTTGAAATTTCCAATTTTAGCAGATAATGTAGCTACTCGTTGGTGATGCATAGAGCTACTAAGGTCCACACTGCGCTTGCGTATTTTTGCAAGAAAAATTTTTTTACTTAAAAAGGTCAAATCCCTGATTTCGCTCTACTCACCTTCAGCTACTGTGCGACTTGTAGAAGTGGAATTTTCACCATAATCAAACTTTTCCAAGGAAACAGATTCGTATTTAACTGAATTCCGGTGAGTTGCGAGGGAATCTTGACATTTCTTGAGCTCAGTAGACATCACCTTTAAATTGACCTCATGCGGCAATTTTAGGCATTCTGGATCGCACCTACGGCCCTGTTTCAAGCTGGGTCTTGCTCTGCATGACGCTCTAGCTCAAGCAGAAAGAAGTTGCTTGTATTGGTGTTCTGAGGATGCTCAACAGTTCCACTTATCCCAGCCGGACCCATAGTCACTATTGGTGCACTTCACGGGAATCAAGCTTTGCATTTTTATTTTGATGAAGAAAGAAATGCTCAAGGGGCATTTTCACTTCTTATGAAAATGCTTGGCTGCTGGACTGTCTGGGTAAACGCTGACATTTGAAGCTTCCCGATTATGATAGGTTAAGAGGACTCAAAGTGAGCAGCAGCAGTCACTTGTAAGAGGCTATGAGCTTCCGTGTTCTATTCTCAAGATTCAGCCTTTATAGTGAAGAACATGATTTTATTACCGTTTTATATGAGACGCGCAACCGATTTCAAGTTCATTTAGCTCGCTGTTGTAGAACTGGAGCACGATACCTCAGCCCCCTGACATTTTCTTAAGATCATGTCATTTCGGCGCGTTATATTTTACCTAATTCAAGACATGGTGGGCCCTACCGTTTTGTGATTGTATTCTAGAAGATCATACGCATCCTTACAAGTAACGATAGCCTTATCAAAATTTAATTCGCCACCAAAATAAAAATCCAAAGTTTGAAACCTGTGATGACCATGTGTCCAGCTAGGATATCTGGGACGGTTGAACATCCTTCGAAAGCAAGTACAAGTAATCTCTTTTTGCTTGAGCTGAAACATCTTGCAGAACAAGACTGAGCTCGAGACAGAGCTGTAAATGCGATCCAGAATCGCTGATACAGCCGAAGGAGACCAATTTCAAGGTGATGTCTACTGAGCTCCGGAAATGTCAAGATTCTTTTTCAGTTCATTTCATTGAAATTCAGTTAAATACGAATTTATTTCCTTGGAAAAGTTTGATTTTGGTGAAAACTCCACCCCTACAAGTCGCACAGTAGCTAAATGTGAGTAGTGCGAAATCAGGGGTTTTGACCTTTTTAAGTAGAAAATTTTTCTTGCAAAACTACGCAAGCGCAGTGTGGATCTTAGTAGTTCTATGCATTAGGAACGAGTAGCTTCATTATCTGCTAAAATTGGAAATTTCAAGCTTAACATAGAAAGAAGTTATAAACAAAAGTTGAAAAGGTTATATCTTTTTGGCCAGTACTGTACATAGCATATACTACACATACCGTACTCAACTGCAATTCATATTACTATAGCGGCCAGCGTAATGCTATTTGTGTTCTCACCTTACCCGTGCATAATTTGCTGTCTATATGCAATAATTTAATGGGGTGGCAAATATTTCACCTGTTTATGTTATGACGTAGCACGTAATTCGTTGCTCCGTAGCCGCTCAAGAAGCATTTACTCACCGATCCGCTCTATCCGCTTTTCTAAGCTCATAGCCCGATTATTATTATCCAAGCTATAAAATTTTTCGAGCTAAGATCTATAATTTGTCTGAAAACTACATACATACATATGTAGAATCCGAGCAAGCAAACATAAGGTTATTTGTGCTCCTAAAAAAATAAATACTTAGAAAATACGTTTTTACTTTTGGTAAAATATTTCTCCACGTTTCATTATTCTTATTATTCTTACAGCGTCTACTTATTTATTCTAACTGAACTCTTGCACACCCGCTCAAAGCTGGTTTGAGTGGGATTCTGACATCTTACTTTGAAACCTTTTAAAAAATAGTATGCCCTAGCATCGTACACCCCAGGTTTTTTAAAAGAACTCCGCATCATGTGAGTTTTACCACGTCGCACCATGTGTCGGCTTCATTCCACCAGACTACCAAGATTCAGGAAGCAGTCCTGAACTTCTGACTTTCGATGCTACTTTCAAACAATGTTGTCGCCCATGCTTTCTTGAAAGCCATCCAACGGCCCTCGATGCAGAACTGTGGTGAGACAAATGGACATAATGAAACGCGAATGAACGAACACACATAAACACACGAAGTGTTTGCTGAAATCATGTAGTCCGTGAGATTAGGCTCAGACAGCTCATGTTTATTCCTTCTGTTTCGGAGCAAACATATTGCAAGAGTTTATGTGAGGTAGTGTTGCTACTTTGTAAGCGTTGCCTTCTGAGGGAACCTTGCAAACAATGGATCATCGGCAGATCAGTGGTGAGTTGAAGGGAGCCTTTGGAAGGAGTGTTTCACAACCCACACAATGCCGTCAAGGGGTCGGTAGATTCCTGACTCCCTACTTCCAGCACATCCGATGTCCCGCTTTCTCTCGCTGTTTAAAAATAGGATTCTCAACATCGTACATTGGGAACCATTCCCTTTTTCGTCTAACATGTAAATACGCATGCAGTGTTCTAGTAATCTCACTGACTCTCATATAAGCCAGGAGAGGAGTGATGGTGATGTTTTAGAAGCGAGTGCGAAGACATCCTCACTACCCTATTATTTTTCCCTCTTTTCTTTTTTGTCTCCAGCCATCATTACAACCAAGTGAACCCCCCCCCCCCCTCTCCTTGTTGGGCCACTAGAGAATCACTGATAGCAGAAAATGCAGTCGTGAGTGCACAATATCAATAAGCCATTTCCGCGTTCTTCTTCCGTGCCTTCAGGTTATGAAAGAAATACTACTAACAACACAAGCTTGATGGCGTCGATGATCCGGACGTTCAGGAAGAATTATCAGAATGAGATTACCTGGCTTTGTATAGTTCATTCCTTGAAAACTGTGCTCAACTTCTTATCCGCTATTGATGTCTAGGCTTGTTGTGATAAAATACGTAGCTCAATAAGTACTTCCCTGCTGAGATACTTTTGTTTTTATCACCAGCTTTAAGCCATAGAGAATAAGCGTCTGATATACTTCTACAATACATTCCGTAGCCATTCTTAGAGGGCGATGAGGCTCGGTTGAGAAATCGCTCCATTTTGCACTTATCCCACAAATTCGCACATCAGAGTACGTGTTGTGATAGAGGTAGAAAAAACTTAAAAAGAATATCGGGTACCATTATCCCCAAATACTGAAAAATGCAGCAGAGTGAAGAAGATTGTGGCAAAGCGCTTTTGGAATGAAATATCCTCAGGAATTTGGCTCTGGTAGCCATAAATCCTTGAAGCCATACTGCTCGTTTACAGTTTAGAAGAGGGAAGCTTGGAGTTACAGAGGTTAGAAAACAGACTTCATCAACGCTGTGAAAGGAAAATTGGGAACGGGAAAGCACATAGGAGAGCACCTGGAGGAGAACTCTCCAGCTTCTCCATGGGTTTTAAGCACGCAGTTATGTGTATTTATTTCCACATGCAAAGAGGATAAAAGACAGGGTAGCCCAACCAATGTCTTTCACCGCTGCGACTTCAATTGAGTGAAGATCATCTTCATTGCCTTGTCGGTCCTCTTAGTGTGAACCAGATTCGCTCCAGGTTTTTTTTCTCTTCGAGAAAAAAGTGGTATCTAATCGCCTTCAACCTCTCACTTTTCCTCGAATAATGGAGACGTCGACGGATTTCACCTCTCTCAGGGACAAGGACGCCCAATCTGTCTTTCTTAACCATCCTTTTGGTCGAACCAGTGTAGCAGTTGTGAGTATTCCGCATAAAAAAACAGGGACCGCTGCTTGGCTATTGTTTGCATATCTCAGCTTATGCATTAGGATAAAGGCCTTGGTTTCCAGGCGGATACACTTGATTTCCAGGCGGATACAGTCAGCATAAAGCGCACTGGTTTCGGATTGTTGCCAAGTGAAGAAACGTAAGGACTAGACAAGATTATCATGGAGTGCAGAAATTATTTTCATTCGAGAAAATAATTCAAGTTGTACAAATCATAGTATTATAGATCATGAATCAGGGGGAGTAAATGTGGTGATCTCATCTGAGAAGTTACCGCCACCTTTTAGTTATCTTTAAAAGGAAAACCAACCTGAAGCTAAAGCTTCAGATGTCTTTTCCCGCATTATGCACAGAACCTCTAGGTGTTGCTAACGTTTCAGTTTCTGTTGGCTGATGTTTCAATTGAACTTCTGTGATATATGTACATACAAACAGGAATATTCTCAAAGTGTTGTATACTACAGTTCACACACGCATAATTCATGATACCACCAGCATTCCTCATGGCCTATGTCGCAGCGGAATTGTCGCCCGGACCATTCAGCCTAGGTCACTTTCGTGCAAATGCTCTCATACCAGTACCCCGATCAGTGTGAATTGTGTGATAAGAAATGATAAACATGACAACATGTAACATTTTGTTTTTCTGTTCAAATGACATGCCTATGACACTCGACGTTACGAGCAAACAAAATAAGCTCTCCTCAATCCTTTATTTATGGAGCTATCGCCTACCATACATATAAGCGTACAGAAATCACGACGCAATTAGTCATTTCTTCGTCCTGAGGATTATGCAGCCGCACCTCAAGAATCACAGCTTAGCTGCTGTTTTCGCGCTTTCTTCCACACATATTTCCGCTGATTTGAAAGGGATCTGTGAATGTTACTGCAAAGCAAACCAATTAGGAGAAACATCAAACGTCAGCACCAAATAATGCAGATATTTAGCTTGCCGCATATACATAAATCGCAAAGAACGCCTACCAATGATCTCTGTAATTATTGTAGGCGTCACTGATGCAGATCACGGATAAATTACCATGTATCCTGCAAATCCTTGATGACATAGACCATAAAACCACTGCCACTGCTACGATTATTCTGGAATGGACGAAATTTGTTCCGAAATGGAGTTTTTGTAAGCTGATGACTAGGTTCTAAGATCCACTTGGCTTCAGTGTTATATAGCAGTGAATATTGCAGAGTTGGTGGTAGTTAAGCCAAATGGCTATGCATTCGTTGATTCAAAGTTCGGGAAGAATGGTACTTTGCAATCGCGGTGGTTCCCTCGAAGTGGTCAATCTTCAGAAGTTAGCACATGGGAACACACAGCTTGAAAGGAAAATGACAGGCAATACTAGATCTTAAGCCGCATTCTTCACTTTATGAGAGCTTATTGTTCTGTTCATCTGGCACAATCATATCTTCTCTCAGTTCGCTTAACATGTGTTTGTTTGTTTGCTTGTTTGTTTTACAATTACTACTGTTCACCCGACAAAATTGCACGAATATTCGAACCGACTAATCGAAAACACGTAGAAACCGAGTTACTCGACATACTGGCCATCCAGGAAGGCCAAAAATTTAATTTTGAAAACAACAAGTTACTAAAAATATTGAATATTAGCAAAAGTTTAACTATCACGTAATTGGAAGTATCGACTTTTTGAGAAACATCAAGAGTTGAGTTGTTCAGAATATCAAGTGTTTCGAAAACTCAAAAAATGACTTGTTCAGGATTTCGACTAGTCAAAAAAAACTTCTTTTTCTTTTCTTCCAGAGGTTGAAGAAGGTACATACAGATGAATGCAGTTGCCGAAGCCTGCTGCAGCGGCGAATCCCAGGCAACAGCATTGCGGTGTCACTCTTAGCATGTACGCAGACCATTGGGGTAACGGTAACCAGCACACCCTTTTCCATTCCTAGAATGATTCGCCAAAATTTTTACGAGTGTTAAGGCGCTGTTCTGCTAGTCCCGCCCCATAATTTTAGAGAACCTCGATAGAAAAAATCCATTGTCTTTGTCTAAGTTGCTATTTGAGGTACTGAACAGAATATAGTATCCGTAGGATCAGGTAGGAGTACGGCAGGTATGGTAATTCACCAAGTCTCACATTTAGCACCGAGGGGTTATTTATGGTGCTAAACACGAATATTGCACCCATTTTGTACCGTATCCCCATTTTCGTCGAGATACGGCACACATATGGCAGGAAACTGAGAGAAAATTCCAGTTTCGTAGAGAACTCGGAGGAGGTGTGCAGAATAATGTTCACATTCGTGATCAGTGCCTTAAACAATCTTCTTCATAAAACTTGTTAGGATTCTGCGTGGTACCGTATCTGCAGCATACCTATCGGAACCCTAAAAAAATGGGGTTACAGTACAGAGTGGAAACGATACTCGTGTTCAGCATCTCAGATAATCCTCCTAGGCGAAATATAGATGAAAAGCATTTCGCTGAGGCATGACCAGCCGAATATTGCCTTGTTTTCATTCACTCGGTGCTGGAAAATATCTGCGGCTGCCAGAAGACTGCTGGCTCATCCTCATATTTCAGTAACGTAACCATACGCGCTCTCTTCCTCTATGCAGACAATGTGATGATTGCCGTGAGTACTCGGGAGAGAGTCCAGCAGAATGTGCAGGCTTGGAAAGACCGGCTGGAACAGTACGGAATGAGGCAGAAGACAGGGTACATTGAGTGTGGAGAGCAAACCCCCGGTACAATCCTGGATACCGGGCTTCCAAAAGTCCTAGTTTTTAAGTATGTCGGATCACGGATCTCAGCTGACCGTAGCACTCCAGCTGAAGCTGAATGTCGAGCAAACGCCGCATGGAATAAGTGGAGGCAGGTAACAGGAGTTAGGTGCCATGGGAAGATGCAGTTGAAGTTGAATATAGATCACACAGTGGTACGACCGTGGCATTGTATGTAGCGGAAGGTTGGCCTAGAACCCTGAAGCACGAACAGACTCTCCATGCATTAAAAATGCGAATGCTTCGCTCGACCCAGGAGCATACGCGCCTGGACAGAGTTCGAAATGAGGATGTGCGGTCGACGTTTGGAGTGCCGCCAATCGCCGCGAAGATGCGTGAAGCTCAGCTACGTTGGTACGGTCACGTGCTGAGAAGTGACAACAATTCAGTCGCCAAATCACCTATGAATATCACGTGGGTGGGCGTAGACCAGGAAGAAGACCGAAAACTCGATGACTGGATAGGATAGAGGAGAACATGTGGTTACTGGAGCTCAAAGATGACGACGCTTTTAATCGAAGGGAATGGCGCAAGCACACGAGACACGCTGACCCCAGCTCTTGGGAATGTGGCTAGGAAGAAGAAGTCTCCTCCGACGCTCCTTATTCCAATTTGTATTGTGCTTTCTAGAGCTCTTTTTACAGAGATTGTTAACTTAGGCTATATTCGTCCCACTTGCCTAAGTTCCAATGAATTCGCCTTCGTCAGAGCCTGAAGTAGACAAAAGGCCTATCCTCTTAATCGCCTCCTTATGTACAGATATCATTCAACCAGTGAGCAAACAAAAGCAACAACAGAACGCAGGCTGGTCAGTGCTCAATTCAAGGGTCGCCGATGTTGCCGCGATCCAGACCGCTAATGCGGCGACTGTTCTCCTAATGGTCCTTATATGTGCAGTATCTTCACAATCCGCCTAGATCAAATGCTCAAATCAAATTAAATCAAATCAATCAATATGCTCCTTATCCCTTGTCAACTTCTCCAGATGGTAAGATAGCGAGTGTGTGCAAGACTCAATCACCTTAGTATACTGAGCATTCTTCTTTGTCGACATCAATGTCGTCTGCAAAGTGAAAAGGATAGAAAATAAATACAAAAATGCAAAGAAAAAGAAGAGTGATGAGAGGAAAGGGTGCTCAGCAGAAAAGCAGAATTTTGAAATATTACAGCTTCTTCGTTTCTGTATCTTACTTGAGTTCTATTTGTGTATGTACGTTATAGTGAAAGCTATGAAGCCAGAACCAACGGAATATTCCAGAGAACTTAATTCAACATGCCGCCATTTGAAAACGTGGATCCGTCAAACCCATAAAATGTGTCGACGCAATCTGGTGACCATTCCTGAGCCTTCCGTAGGAGTTGCAGCCACAAGTATACACTTTTTTTTATCAGGTTGGTCCAAAAAAATGGCGCGTTTGCACTTGTCAACATTGGCAACTGATACTAGGAAAGTCTTCCAAGTAATCGTTATAGCGTCAAATATTTTGTTCCGCATCTCCTTGTCAGTAGTTCGTGAGTTGCGGCTTAGTTTGAACGATTTTCAAGCCTTGGAAATGGTGCTAAGGAAAAGGCCGATCCGAGCGATTTTTTGTACGAGATGAGATGGGACGTAATCCAGAGGAAACGACCAACAACATCAACCATGCATTTGGCTCGGGAAGCGCTTCCGAGCGCACCATACAGCGATGGTTTGAAAAATTCCGCAGAGGGTATGAGAGCCTCGAAGATCAGGAGCATGGTCGTCGGCCATCCGAAGTTGAAGACGACGATCTCAGACCAATCGTCAGAGCTGACCCTGCTAAATCTACACAAGAGGTAGCTCATGGACTGAATGTTGCTCATGCGACGGTAGCTCGGCGTTCAGAAATAATTGGAAAGGTGAAAAAGCTAGCTAAATGGGTGCCTTATAAAATGAGTGAAGACCAAAAATTGCCGCTTTGAATATCGTCCTCTCTCATCCTACTCATCAAAAACGGACAATTTCTCTATCGGATTGTAACGTGTGACGAGAACTGGATTCTATACGATAACTACAAACGATCAGCTGAGTGGTTATACCGTACGGAAGCTCCTAGACGTTTTCAAAGCCAAACGCACACCAAAAAAAGGTCATGGTCACTGTTTGGTGGTGTGTCTCTGGTCTGATCCACTACAGCTTCCTGAGACAGGGAGAAACAATTAACTAATTCAAGAAACTGATGAAATGCATCTAAAGCTTCAGCAAGTGGAACCAGCATTGGTCAATGAAAAAGGCGCAGTCCTCCTTCACGACATTGCCATACCGCATGTCGCACAACCAACACTCCAAAAGCTGAAGGAAGTCAGCTACGAAGTTTTGCCTCACCCTTCAAATTCGCTACGTCTCTCCCCAATGGACCACCGCTTTTTCAAGCATCTCGACCGTTTTTTGAAGGGGAGACAGTTCCATAAACAGCAGGATGCAGGAATCGCCTTCCAAGAATTCATCAATTCTCGAAGCGAGGATTTTTACTCTGTAGAAATATATAAGCTTGTTTCTCTTTGGCAGAGATGTGTTGAATGCAATGGAAATTATGCACTTTGACAAATAAAAATGTGTTTGAGCCGCGATATGGTGGTTTGAAGGTAACTGTCCAACCGCGCCATTTCTTTTGCACCAACCAAACAGTAACTGCTAGAATCGCTAGCTTTCTCTTCTCCTTGAGGTTTTCTACCTTAGATACTTTTCTTCTTTTTTCCTTTTTCCCGAGTAACTTCTCGGCTATTACGAAGGAGGCACACCCACTGATGTACTCTTTCATTATTAAATTAATTCACCTTCAACGATTTTTTGTTTGCTGCTGCATCTTCTGGCTAGTTCTTGTTTTCATTAACGGGTAAAAGATGCAAGAGAGAATAAATTTCAAAGTGAACGACGGCATAGGACATCTTCTTCCACCTTCTCATATATGCTGAAGCTCCAACGCAAGCACTACTCAACCTATCGTATGCATTCTTACGTATGCCATAGAATGCAAAGCCACTGCTTCTAATTAAACTGCTACAAACTAACTGCGAGCTCAACATGGTTGAAAATCCTGGATAACGCTGGAATTGAAGCAAGTCTTCAATCAAAAACGATAATCGGGGGGGGGGGGGGGGGGAGGATGACTTTTACTTGCGTGGAATCTCGAAGCGCTTTCCATAATTGGCAAACTGAATTTGTATTTTTCTTTTTTTTTCAGCAAAAAAAGCACTCCGCGAAATTCATTCCGAGAAAGAATGATTTGTGTTTGCGTGGGATCCTGATTCACATACCTTTCATGATTGGCGTTTTCATAATTGGATTGAAAATGCTCATTTTCAATGCGAATCAAGCACTCTGCATAAAATCCTTTACGAAAAGGATCATTTGTGTGTGCTGGTGTCCTAGGGCGCTTTCCATAATCGGTAATTTGCAGAGGTGTTCCTCCTTCTCCAAATGAATCAGCGCCTTGCAGGAAATCTTCGCGTAGGGTCCTAAAGCACCGTTCGTAAATGCCGAATTTGATCGGCACTTCTTTTTCTCAACGCGCATGAAGCACTCTGCACAAAACCCATTACCTCAGCACACAACCCATCACATTTTTTCTTCTACACTTCCTTGACATAAATCCGTGGTACCTCCTGAAGCTTCGGAAGTAATTTCGTGTTCATTTCAAAGTTAGCAAATAATCCTATGGTAATCCGATTTTGGTAGCTGCTGTTGAAGAGCGTTATCAGATATCCGTCCTATTTCTTTTTTGGCCGATCAACGAGCGATGCTGACGTACAGGGAACTCCAGTGGTGGAGGCCCGAGCGCGGTCGCCTCCGCACATGGACAGATTTGAAAAGGAGCAGGGATATGATAAGAATGAGGACATCATCTGAATATGTGGATGCGCAGACAGGCAGAGTTCCTCGTGAGAATCACGTGTAATAGTGGGTTTGACCTTTGTGGTGTCCTATAAGTAAGCAGTAGAAGTGCGAAAAGCATGAAGAAGTTCTTGAAGGTATTTGCTGTTGAGGACCCGTAAACGCAGCAACCCCGAAGAAGTTTGTCTTCGACATTTTTCCACTTACTGGGCTATTCGAGTATGCTGAGGCTAGATCTAATGTCAAGAATCACTAAAAGTGCCAAAATGTAGAGTTCTAAAGTTGCCTAGTCCAACACAAGTGGGAGATATTAGGCGAGTGGTCCGTTCATTACAGTATGAGCCGCAATAATCTTGAGAGATATCGCTGCTTCCCATCAGCTGATATGAACATTCCGCGCCTTACCACGCGTTTCTGCAAACTCGTCCGAATGGGACACTGGCACGTATTTATGCATATGTACTTGTTACTGAGTGGAACGCAGTGCATTTCCGCCACTGATATGTTACTGGAATTGCTCAGATTATGGTAAATTCTCGAGATGTTTTAAATTTCCGGGAACGAATTTTTCCGTGTTTGCTGCCTTTAAAAGAATCACTTTTGATTCATGAAATTCAGATATCTCTCCAGGACCCCTTTCTCTTCAGTTTTATTGTGGCACTAACCGCTCACAGAAATTATCCAAATTTTGAGTACTGTTCCTGTTACTAACATATTTATTATCTTTCTTCGCTAGGCGCCTTTGAGTGAATATAATAAATAAATAAATAGATAAATAAATAAATAAATAAATAAATATACATGCAATTCAAGTGCATTTACTTCCCAGAATTTTACGTGCTGAAGATAACCTTTTGTGGCTAGTTAAAGAATTTATGATGAATTAGATGTCTCGTATGTGAGTGCAAATTCTACTATCTTAAGGCTACGATATGTACTTTCTCACGCAAATGGAGAATGTTTACTCTCAATCTACATACATAGTCCTCATTTCATAACTACATGCGTGACCAGCTACTCTATAACGCTTAGTACTATTCGTGCATTTGTAGAATAGTTTTTCTGGAGTTCAATCTTCTTTGTTCTGAATCCTTGATCGCCACTTGTCGTGTCCGAAGAGACGGTCGTTGAAGATGGTTTATTGAACCACAACACTTGAACGAATCTGTAGAAGAAGTATTCATTGAAGACGTCTGACAGGGAGTTGGGACCACCGCAGGTCACGGAAGGTCATTATCACCTAGGCAGAACGATCACCGATCAGCAAGACGCACCCGAAATTGCGCTTACATCAGAGATGTATCATACAGAGAACCAGCATTAATAACACCCTTTGGGCATGCTGTTCTGATTAGTATCAAGAGTACTACTAATTTAGGCATCTACGTTTGAGTTTTCTGGCGCTCGGCTTTATTTTTCTACTACTACTCACCCTTGCCACAACCGGAAGTTTATAAGATCCTTTTTGAAATGTTGTGTAATCCGGAATGATGACCTGAAAATCACTGCCTCAACTCAGACGAAGAGAAAACCGATACTCACGTGGAATTTGCACCAAGCTTTCTGCCTTTTATATGTCATGGGTATTGCGCTTGCATCGCGTTAACCATGTAAGTACATGTGAAGAATAAGACGATCTACCTACTTTACGTCATTTGTTTTGATAGCATCATAAGGTTTAGCTCATTATCGTTGTGCAAGCTCTGTAAAACCACTCACATCTAGAGCGTATGCGATGTTAACTACGTTTTATTTATGCAAGCATGGATTATCTCATACAAGCATCAGTCTCGTCATACAGTCCATGATTTAAGAAATTTCTGGATGGCACACCCCCAAGTTACGTGAGGGGATGATGAGTCACGCTGTTATGGGCTGCCACACCCACCTTCTAAACCCCCATTGGACAAATTGGGTAATGCTGAAAAGAGAAAGACTGATGGTGAATGTACAACAAAGCCAAGTTGAAAAAGATATAAGTAGTTGAAATAGGAAGATACAACTCTTACAGACCAAGAAGTAAGCGCTCAACGATCAAATATTGACGACCAGGATCTTCTGGCACATAGGAGCTTCGATTGATGAAACTCTCCGGAAATGGGATCTGCACGTTTCGCTGCAGAAAAGTAGTGGAAATTTGGATGCTTTCAACATCGTTTTCGTCTGAAACTGTGGGGACCCAATCAGTTAATCTCCGTGATTTTCGGAGCTTTCTTAGAGGAAAGTCGCGAAAAAAAAGCCGTATTAATTATGCACCAACCTAATACATAGCCTACTGGTAGAGCTATGACTTTCTAAGCTCGTTCTCGACGTATAGAGGGCTCAGTTGTTTTCCCTTGGCTTAGAAAAATACCGAACTTACATAGGTGCCCGAAAAAAATGATTCTTTGCTCATGTGGGGATTTTCATGTTGGTGACAGCACGATTAAAGGCAGCACCCACGAAAATTTTCAACTCAGATATTTTAACATAACCTTTGGTTCTCGACTATGAGGAGCACGAATATGAAGGTCCTTTCTATTGAAACTCACGGGAAAACAATTTTGGGATGCATCAATTTCGCTGCGGTTGAAAAAAACGGTCGAGTTGTCAGGTTGGAGGTTGGGCAAAAAGTCGATAACAATGACTTGATCATCACATATTTCCTCGACGCACTTGGATACTTGCGCGATATTGCAGCCTTTTTGAGCGAAAAAAGTTCATATTTCTGATAAAAATGAAGTACAGGCACAGACGTAGTCACGAAGAAAAACTATAACAAAGAGGAAAGAACGAGAAAGGAGTGGTAGAAACATTCAAAATAAGGGGAAAATGGATGTTACGCGGTGAAAAAATAGAAAGCAGCCAGTGAAAAGCAAGATTAAAAAAGAAACAAACAGCTACAATCACAACAATACAAAATGGTGGAGAAAAATGAGCGAAACAAACTTTTTCATGGAAAAAAACTGAGCGATTGCAGGCGAAAACAGCTGATTCGTATCCATTGTTGCCCCAAGGCTATTTCTGTAAGGCAGGTCAACTCGGACCAGCAGGCTGGGTTCGAAACGTTGAACTGGAATTATACTTGTGATATCACATAATTAGCGAGGTCTCCAACAGCACTTTAATCGCAGAATTGTCGGGACTATGCCTGAGGTTCGAAAACTCTCAAAAGTTAAAAGGTGAAGATTATCGTGGGTGCTGCCTTTAAAGGCAGCACCCACGGAAATTTTCGTCTCAAAGATTTCAGGGAATTCTGGTGGTATCGAAGGTGCTTAGCACCTTCCTAACGCTGAAAGGTTCGAATAGCACCGAAACACTCTTCCTTAAAGGCAGTGTCTCACCCCAGGGACCAAGTTCCTCAGTCGAATATGGGCGAGCCGCTGAGCACAAAGATGTACTTTAAGTTACACGAAAACCTCGAAAACCCCATAAGTTACGGGTTTCTTTGGCCGGAGAATTTCGAAATTCTCGGCCTGTGGACGAGAGGATTCATTCCGTAGCAGAATAATGCGGAGGGTGCGACATATTTTCAACACGGGAATGTTTGTTTATTTGATAATAGCTACTGCTGAGAGGTTCATTTTAATGTGCAAGCTTAACTTCTCAGCTTCGCTTTTGCTAGCTTCCTAGGAGGGAAACTCGGCCGCTCAAATATGGAATCTGGCCTTCAAAATAGGGTTTTTGACAGTTTTTTTCCGGCTTCAAGCACATCTTTGGAATCAGCGCGTCGAGTAGGACCAGATTCCGTTGATATCTCGCTGCCCCTCATGAGGTGAGACACTGCCTTTAAAGCTCATTATTAGGCAATGTGCAACTGATGTGGTCGAGTTGCACGAGCCATGAGATGAGGACCGAGATCAAAAGTTCAATAAAGCCGCCCCTTCACCGACTGGATTATCGCACAATCACTTATTTTTTCCTGAACTGCAGCTTTTCCGCGCTTTATCAAAAGAAATAATAGTTGGAAAATGTATATGAATCAACAAAGGTGATACTTGGAAATCAAAACGTCATGGGATTCCTTAAAGGAGGAGTAACGATAAAAAATTGAAATTTGGCAAAAACTAGAGGCAAAAATAGTCAAACAAGTGCAAAAGATTTGAAATACTAGTAGGAAGGGGTCGTGTGTTGCAAAAACAACAAAAATTGCAGAAAAAATAGCAAAAGAACCTACAGTGGAGGAAAATTGGCAAATTTCACAAAAACTGCAGCAAAACAGCTGATTGTATTGCGCTTGGCGCAACGAAAGAAACGCCGACACGCGCGATAACTCGCACAAAGTTATCGCCATCACAAGGGAATACTTGTTACAGAGTTGAACGCAGGGCGTTTCCACTGCTCTTCTTGTACGAGAACTATCAGGATCGTTCCAAAGTTCCTCGAAGAGTGGAAATCTGAGAGGCAAAAGTTTCCGTTGGTGCTGCCTTTAAGCAAACTGAATTGTTTGGAACTGAATGAACATCTTAGAAAGAAAAATTAGAAAGCTTATGTGGCAAAGAGAGCTGTAAAATAGGGCTCCTAAATCAACTTAGGCGGCACAAGGAGCCTTTTCCGATATGTTCTACAAGGAGAACAGCTGAAGGAGATTCCCAGGAAATCACTCATCTGCTAAAATCAGCAGAGTTACGTCTCCTGAGGATAACAGTGATTTTCCTCAAGTTCAGTGATCTTTTTTTCAGTGGTGAAGTAGCGCATAGGTCCGGGTAGGGCGTCGATCAAGCTCGATTTTTTTTTCGATTACAGTTACCCCAAAAATATATACGTGAAGCAGCGCTTTGGCTCGGGATTTCTTTTTTTAATTCAGTTGGATTGTTTTGAAATTCTCCTGCAAATATTTAATATTCATGAATGTTTTCATAGCATGACCATAGGCAATTAACTGCAAAACCGAAGCATGGAATCGTTAATTAAATTCGTCTGGTGTTGCGATTGTCATCCACACGAGAAAAATCGTGATCTACCACTCATGTTCTCTTCTATCATGAATCTTATGCAAATTTAAGAGATTGTCCCATTTGTTTTCTTATGATGAACACGAACAGATTGTAGTTTGTTCCCATCACGACTATTTCCATTATCATTCATTGTCATAGTTTTGGTCAACATTCCTACCACGCTCCACCCATTTACAGGGTGACACACCGCACAACACATCAACTCGATTCAGCAAACTGGTGCGCGGTAGGGATAGCTGAGAGTATGAAGTCCAGTTGTTCTACTGGAAAATCCTGGACGGCAAATTTTGGCAACCAAGATTCATCGCGTTGGGAGACCTTGTGCTATGTGGAGCTATTCTTTCTTGCTTGAAATTATCTAAAGCTTGATAAATTCTGGTGGTCTCCGTTGAGTTTATTTAAATAGTTAAAGGATGTGTTTGTAAACATTTAAATAGTTGTGACACCTTCTGACAATTCTAAAAATGATGACAAATGTCCCTATTAGACCGCTTCATCTTGCTGTGGTAATGTTGATGGGCTGCTGGGAAACTCTACAATCTACTCACTGTCTTGAGAATTGCTAAACTTTTTTTGCATTCGGGCTTGTCCGAGCAAAAAGCTTATTCAGCGAAAGTTCGGATACTTGAAATGGTGGCCAAAGTGGCACCTCTTCGTTAATTTTTGCGTGGTGTGCTTGAAATATTGCAAAAATGTCACCTAACCTTCTCCCACTATCCTATTCATTTGCGACCCACGACGATTTCATTAACAAAATTGCTTCTATGTGTCATGTACAAGCTCAGGAAAATTTGGACTCTTGCAAAGAGCTTGCTTCGCCTACTCTCGCGAGAGAAAAAAGTGAAAAATTGGTAGACAGCGTTATACCCCTAAAAACGACAATGCAAAAAGATACTACCTCGAGGCGAACTAGCATTTGTAAGGTTCTCGGAGACGAAACAGAATAGATTCATTCAAGAAAGCGTGGTGCCTGGTAACTTCTTTTTCCTTGCGTCTCCTTGCTGAAGTTCCGGGAACCCCAAAAGGGACTTCTTCCACGTTCTTATTAAAGTCGAAACCTGAGGCAGGTACGAGGCACAGTCACAGTTCACACCTGCTTGGAATAGGTCTTCAAAAACAATAAACAGTTGAAAGCAACATCCATTTCAGACAATGGATCGGGCTGACCGCGGATCTTTCGCGGGCTGACCACGCACCCCATATCTGGCCGACCGCGCTTAATCAT
>KN726691.1:4517-31545 GCA_000816745.1 Ancylostoma duodenale
ATAGGTATAAGCCGTACCTGTTAAAGGTCCTTTACATATCATTATGTTCATATTGTCACCAGATTCCATCTCCGATTCTAAGTGGGAAATGTATGCAAGAGATCTGCCTAGGGTTCGCAATGTACTTCGGCCGAGGATTCTTCCATTTCGTGGAGAAATAACCCCTCCTATTGCGAATGAGTTGGTGTATCTGATCTTTGTTAGCATTTATGAAAGAACTGCTACTTTTTAGGAGAGAGAGAGAGCGCTTTGCCACAGTCACGTGATTCTTTGTATGAAGAGGAAGTTCCTCCTGAAGAGTTAGAAGCTGCAGTAAATGGTAGGGCTACTCACTCATTGACCATTGGAATTATTATGGTCTTATACGCTGTTTATCAGGGGCTGATCAGCGGCCCGATTTTGAGTGGTAGCAAGACCGGTTCGCAAACAGAAGTGTGTCTCCTTTCTACGAGTGCATCTCGAATAAGTAATGGATATGAAGGCAGCATCCCATCTGGTATTCACTTAGAAACAGCGTCGAACCTACTATCAATCTGTTTATGAGGTAATCTTACACTTTCTATGGAAGATGACATCTGTGAATCCACAATAGTCGCATAAGTGTGGAGCTTTTTTCGGTCTCTTTTCACTCACCTCTTTGATATCTCGTTTGATAAGATTTGCTCCGATAACTACGCGATAATCATGAGGCTAATGAGGATAATTATGATTATAAAAGGGGATAGCGTAGTTATGTGCTTTGAGGAATTCATCGGCTCCCGAATTGACTCATTCTGTTTTGATGGGTTGGAGGGACAAAGTGGGGATCATTCTAGAACTGCGACTGATTGCCAATCAGATTCTAGTCTGTCTACGGGTCAATTTCCTCCTATTTTTCTACTTGACTAATCCGATTTTAGGAGGACATTTTGAGCTCAAAAACTGGAAAATTTACACGCATGCTTGAAATCTGTAGTAGCAGAGAGCTGCCGAAAATAAAGATTCGGGTTGCTTTGCGAAATACCACGAAGTGGGATATGAATGGTCCACAGCCGTTTGCAACGGTTCTATATTAGCTCAAGAATTTTATGAAAATCGCGCCAAAACAAATTACATGTGAGGTGTCTTCGGACGAATTCGTTATGGATATCAATGTCGATCAAGAGATAATGTCTTCCAACTGACCACTTCATTCTACCGGTTTCTTCTGCAAAACGTTAGTTTTCTGGAAGAATCAGTGTAATTTGCTGTTGATCATCTTTCTTCGCTGTAGGTCACCCACCCTGCATATCGGATCCAGGAATATGCGATCCGCAAGAACGGCAGAGGAGAGCGTTATGGATCTCGTCTGCCACGCAACATAGAAATGATGCCTTTAAGTAGGAGGATTCGTAGTGAAATAAGAATGTGAAGAGATATATTCTTTTTCAGAATTCCTGGAGTACCTAATTGGATACAGAACAGAAGAACCACAAGGAGGAGACAAGTGTGGCGAAAGGCTTCCATATCGGGCAGACATGTTTAAGGCACTACAGGCTGCATTGTATGTTTACGCACTTTGAGATTCTGTTTTGGTTTATACCACACCAACTAATCAGTTTCTTTTAGACGTGATATTAGGTCATACGGATATGGCTATATGATGTGTGGAGGGGAAATTCATTCCAAGCAATGTGAGTTGCAATTCAAAATACCTTCTCCAAAGAAGTTAAGTTCCTACCCTAGGTCTTCTATTGAACTTTTTTTTCAGCGCAAGGCCAAAAGAGCGGAACCTAACACAACCAGAATTGTTGAAGATAACGACGAAGATTAAAAAAGGGGATTTCCCGTAGATAGAATTTCCATCGTTCTAGATTCTATTTTCTCTCTTCATTCGGTGACTTATGCTCCTACAACTATGTGGGAATTATTTAGGCTATCGAGTCTCTGGTAAAAAGACTCCATTTTAATACTTATAAGTTTGATCTCATTTCATAACGAGTATGTTGTTCCCATTCTCATGTATTCCAACTGTCATTATAATCTTTTTTTTGCCTAATTTCACTATAGGATTTGCAGTGTTACTGCAGAGAAATGTTATGTATTTTCAGTTCTGTGACCATGTTGTTCTGCTTTCTAATTTTTGGTATGATAATCATCCTTATCATCTCTTTTTTTTTGCATTATTACTGCGGAAAAACGTGATCTTTTCCTGGTTTTGTGACCTCGTTTTGATTTTTGCAGTGTTACTGCGTAGAAATGTTGTCTTTCTGGTTTTGAGACCTCGTTTTGACTCATAGTTGTTGGTTTTTTTTTTGAATTCTATTAAAATGATGCTCCGATGACTTCATTTGCTGTATATAAATATTGTTGATGGCAGGGATACGGTTCCTGATGCGATCTATGATCTTCCATACGCCCTGCTGAATTTCCGGCCGAAAATCGCCTGCCGCTCGGCGACTGTCTGAGAAGACGGCGGAAAAAATGGCGAGCAAATCGCCCACCAAATGACTTCACGCCTTTACGGTGTGAAAGTCGCATGAAAGATCCCACGAACTTCCACACCGATTGAACGAAGTAGTGTGGTGGGCGAGGAGTACGTTCTAGGTTAATCTCCACCCATATGAAATGCATTCCTTGGCCGCCATGCTATTTCGTTCAGCGGAGCTGGCAGTTGAGTTGAATTTGATTCAACTCAACTGTCTGTACGAAACGTAGTGGAAGCACGCCAAAGAGACATTCCAGGTGCCCTCCAATAGCATTTCAATTCAACTGAATTTGGACGAGTTTTCCGTCCTGCCACCATTCGTCTCAGTTGAGTTGAATTGAGTGGGGGATTACTACGGGCACTGCTGTGCCAATAGCCGAGACTGGGAGAAGTGACAGACGCACTTCCTAAACTTTCCGACAATATTTCAATCTGGCAACGCTATGGAATAACTTTTCTTTGTTTCTTTCTCATTCTCAAATTCATCCAAAAGTGCAGTCATCCCCTGTCTCCTTAACCGGTTCAAACGCATTATGTTCGCAAAGGTATATACATTGGCATTAGGTTACTGGGCTGTGCTTTGTTCGCTACTTCAATGCGACATAGATTTCGCTGGTTTGGCACACCTATCCGGCTTTAGAGATGCAAGCGATTCAGAACAGGTCCCACAAAAATACAAGAAAAAACAAAGATATAGTAATAAATTAGTTGAATGAGCGAACTGTCTCAACACATTGACGACAGCGAGTTTTCCACTTTGAGCCATTTCGGACCAATGCAGGTTTGTGCTTTTTTTTCAAACGGTTGGCTGCAGAAAGCGTACATTTAGTGGGCTAATAAAAAATCTAAAGTAAGTTTTGAATGTTGATGCCTTTCTGTAGGGTTACGGTATTCATACCGCAAATACCGAAGATGGCCACTCCCCTTAGCATTTATTCTAGTTCCATGAAAGAAGTTATTCCACTTTTTGATCACGAACATCACACCCATTGTGCACGACAACGCGCTGCTGAATATTTAGGGTGCATTATGGAGTGCTGTTGTACGTTGACGGACTTTGAGTGCAAATTGGATGTTATATTTATTTGCATGTTATATTTGTGATCAGCATGTTGAATAATGTGGAATAATCCCTCTCTACAAGGTTCCGATGATTTCTGACAATAAAACTGTATCTACAGTATGTGTACAGCCCGTGAAAATTTTGCAGGAATCTATGATGAAATGCATCTATAATATCTATGGTATGGCTACATCCGAAACAGGTGTCATATTCGTGCTCAGCGTGTGAAATAACCTTCGTGGGAGAAGTTTGGGAAAATTCGAGTAGGAAATAAAGGGTAAAATAGATGAGGGAAAATGGTTAAAACACATTCCATTATGTGTTAGTAGGAAATCATTGAGGGCTATGCATCCTTGTTGCAGCGGTGGATGGTGGAATTAATTCTTATCCCACAACGTTCGAGTTTCCTCTGGTTTAACAACTATTTTCTGTATCTTGCGAGACTTACGACTTATTTTTCTACGCTGAACTCTTACTGAGTGCGCAACTTCTTGATATGCACAGGGAATGTTGACATAGCGGCACCTTCTTTTTTTGCCGCTCTGGCTGTTTTAAAGCTCGTAAAAAACACTTTTCTGAATTAAATCACTAACTCTGTCTAACATCGGAATTTTGGAGGTTTTGTGAATCAGCGATATTTGTCGAAAGCAACGTGTACTTCGTGAAATAAGTGTATTTGTATGTCTTGCCGAGCAGTTTTTCAAAAGTTGAAGTCACAAATTCTGGAAATTTCATGGAGCTTTAATTATTCGGAAGATTTTTTTTGTCTGTAAGTCCATGTACATGGTGGCTCTTATGATGTTCACGTATTCATTCTTTGGTTGCTTCTTTTTTCCGGGAGTTGTCGTGTTCATGTGTGCTATCACGACGCAATCATCCAACTCCACTGGTGGTCGTCTTCCGTCATACGAGTTGGCTCCGAACGCCTGAAGGTGTCGAGGAAGCTGGTCTACAACGCTATTCGACGGTATCGGAAGCTGGAAGCGAATTTTGATAGAAAGCGCCGTGGAAGGACCGTTGCAATTTGCATGAAAGCGAATGTTGAGAAGATTCGTGAAAGGCTGCGGAGAAACCCGGCTCGCTCGGTTCGCAAACTTCCTCGAGAAACAAGGTATAGTCGCACCTCCTTGTAGAGGATATTTAGTGCTCATCTAGAGTTGAAATGCTACAAGAGAATCACCGATCACTATCTCATGGAAGCCATGAAATTTGTTCTGTTTACGGACGAAACGATTCCATTTCCAAGCCGAATGTTGTGGTAGACGTTCATCACTGCGTTCACCAGTGCAAAAGTCAAATAGCATTCAGGACAGGTGTAAGGAAAACTTCCAATAATTCATGCCGAGAATTGGCCTCCCAACGCACCGGATCTGAGTGCGACTACTCTTTCTGCTCAGTTCTTGAAGACAGCGCATGTTCCAACCCTATTACATATCGACTGTCGACTTTTCGGAGAAAGTGTTTCAAATAAATGGCATTGGGCGAGTTGGACCCAAAGTACCTGCGTGCCGCGGTCGGTGACTTCATCAAGCGTCTGAAAGCCTACCTAGCAGCAGATGGAGGACACTTTGAGATCTGATGCTGATATTTGCTGACTGTTGGATAGTGAAAAAGACTGTTCTGAGATTTCTTCGAAATTCGTCCGATATTGTTCTGTACGTGTTTTTATCTGTCACCATAATTATGAACTACCCTCTTGTGCAGTGAAAGTAATGTAAAAGTTGAAAGTCTAATTTTATCATCTGAATATCCTAAAGTATGAATCATCAACAGAAGTTTGTGGTATTATTCAATGAGTTATAGGGGAGTTTCTTTGAGAAACTTTAATTTTTCAAGAAATCCTGAGACCTAAGGTAAGGAAACGCCAGCTTCGTGTGACATCATCGGAAATGCAAAAATATAAGAATTTTGGTTTTTATATGGCGTATTCAGAAGTTAGAAAGATACAGTTGTGGCGAAACGGCCCTTCCGGCACGACATCACATTTATTTTTTTTTCGCAACTTTTAATGGTGACACTGACTGGCTGGGTATCGTTTGTGCTGCTTGTGCTGCAGTGTATTAATGTTTGTATTCTACGTTTTTTTTGTTTTGTTCATTTTTTGTTTTCCTTATAAAGCGTAGTGAAAACATGAAATAGCATAGCACAAAATAACATTCACAAGATGTGGATATCATATTCACTATTCCTAAAAGTGTGCGGCAGGATATCAAAACCAGACCAACCACCGCAGATGGCCGGTGTCTTGCCGTCAGATGTTGTGACTTCGTTTTCCGACTTTAAAGGAAACTGGTTCGGATCAGGATCAGCAGCGCAAAGTCGTCGCTAGTCTGCTGGTCCACGGCGTCGCCGTGCGATTGTGGAACTCGTCGGGGGCGACTGCGACACGACATCTGTTTGCAGCCGACTCACACGAGCAAATTGCAGAAGATGTTCAGTCCAGTGCTGGAATTAGCTGGCTAGAGGGGAGTTGAATGAGTAATGACGAGGTCATTGATACAGTGACGTCTTTACGACATATGTGAGAGATGTTACCTTTGTAGCGGTCATTTCCTGAATGATGATTTCCCCCTAGCCTTATCTCCACTTTGAACGAATTGCCACTCCTGCCCTCCCATGAAAAGGCGTGGATTCTCGACAGACCGTTCATCACTGAATCACAGAGGCGACAACAAGTGGCCGATTGTCTAAAACTGGCACTACCAAAAAACACCTGTAAATAGAAGGTATCTTCACATACCAAAACATCATTGTCCGTCGTTTGTGATCCATCCAAGGAAGCATCGTAAGATCAAAAGTTCACGAAGATCACGCGACTGTTTCTATGAAACAAATAGTTGAATACGACTCACCTCGTTAACATCGCTTCCTCAGGAACTCGATAGCGTCTGGTTAGTCACCTTCTTCCTCGTTCGGCCATAGATCCAACCGTAGTTTACATATATGAGTCCAACAAGCGGGACATATTGCTAAAACAAAAATTCATTAAGATTTTCTACTATCTAAACAAAAGCATGTTTTCATCTTACCTGGTTTGCAATAAGTAGGCATCAACTTGGATAGTTTGCAAATTGCGTAAACCAACAAAGTTGTCGAAGCCTCTTCTTATGCTAGAGACTAGAGACAAAAGACAGTAGCACCGATGACACACGGTGCTATCCTGAAGTGTGCAAAAACTTCGAAGGGAACAAACAATAGGGAAAAATGCCATAGAGAGAAAGAAGGTTTAAAACGAATACGAAAGAAAATTAACAGAGATAAAACAGAAAAGTGGAACAAACATAAATGAGAAAGTAACGGACAACTACGTTTTCTCTCTTGCAATAAAAAAGAAATCACCTCCTATCGCGGGTAGTTCAGCGAGTTGTTCATCACTCCTATGGCGCTGGTCCTGTCCCCGTGATCGAGATATCAAACACTTCCATGAGTAGGGTCGAGAAGCCGTATAAACCTGAAAACAGGAAAGTGAGCAGGCAAACAATGGAGAATGGAACACGCGGAGAGAGAAATGAACAGGATTAGAACAAAATAGGAAAAGAGGAATACTATCAAAGCTTGAATAGAGACAGCACTTCCTAGTTCTTGTGCAACATCTCATCCACAGTTCGAACAATGTATTAGGACGTTGACGCCATTCTCTTCACGATGCTTACTGAATAAAGTCGTTGACCATTCTGGCGAAGTCAGCACGTACATAGGATAGTATAGGGGTAGCAGGACGAGAATCAATAATAAAGAGAAAAACACAACGTAGCCCCCCCCCCCCCCTCCCTCCCCTCATTGCTTTTTCGCTCTGCTCCTCTGAATACGTAGGGATGGTTTGAACTATCGCACCTGTGCTTCACCCTGCTCTCGTTCTTCATGTTGGCAACTATCCCACAGACCTTGTAACAAACTCCTGCTATGAATCAAAAAAATCTTTCCCGAGCCCTGAATTAGACGAAACCTCAAATGGGAGTCATGATGATCTGAACTGTCTCGGGTGATCGACACCATGCTCGTCCTTCTTTACTGGATGATAAGTACTCAGTTTCCGCTCTTAAATGCAAGGAAAGTAGTCTACTTGTATGCAAGTATGCCCCTTGTATGAGGTTGGTGCGAAATTATGTGCCGAAACGAACACTCCAGTTCAAAGTGTTATAACTCGATTTGAACATAAGTCTTTTATCAGTTTAAAGGTTCTTCAATTTGCCAAGTCTTCCCCAACAATCTAATTGAAATGGTATGTCTCTACAGTGAAAACTGAGATTGCAAAAAATCTACAAATTTTTGGAAGACGATTTCGTCATGCTCTGTCGCATACTTGCATCTGGGACTCGGAAAAACTGCTAATAAGGGAAAGATCCGAGGAATGAGACCAATGAATAAGAACCTTGATGCTTTTCTGCGCCAGTTTTTGGTGGGTAAGTCTTTAAGTGAGTGGCTTAGCGCAACCCTGGAGCAGAGAAAAACCTGTTTCTGTTTACCACTGGCAGCCACATCTACAGCAGATTTCCGGATATCAACTCAAGATTACAATAATATGTACTCTGCTGTCAACGACTGAGTAGTTTGGAGAAGGTTGCTGTCAGTCACTCCTTTACAGTACCGTCAAACTTCTGACACAATCTTCCTAGAAAGAAGATCTGGTTTTGGAAAACTCAGAAGTGGGAAAACGTCTCTAAGCATATCCACTCGCATATCTTGTTATTGTACGGAAACCGAGCTTCAGTAATTACATGGTCTAGAAATGAATGTTTTGGGAAGAAAAATTAACTTAGAAAAGATGTCACACAAGGTAAGACGCTGTTCATCAGTCAGATCGTGTAGTGTTCACGTCTGCACCTTTTTTACCATGCTGATTGAATTCAGATGTTTCGAAACTGCAGTCTAGTGAGTGCCTACCACTGCTCTCATCTTTCGTGTAGTAAGATCCTGTTTAGGTTCCACGGCTGTCCTCAGCGCCTGATCGTCTAGCACATCCCACGCCCACGGCCATAGTTGCATTTGTGTTTGAAACTGTAGGAAGAAACTTCGCGAGCTCATAGCGCACTATCCACTGGGAAGGCGAATCTAAGATAAAACAGATCCAAGATTTAGAGTGATCGAATTCAAAGTATACTAGTTAACTACGATCACCCGAGAATCGCGTTGGCTCATCATGGACAGTTCGCGAGTTAACTAGAAAGTACCGAAAAGGGCTAGCCAGAATATTCGAGCGGATCTCGGAAGGAAAAGAAAAGCACTTCCAGGAAATTCTATAAGTTCGCTTGAAAGTGCTCAAAGTCCATGGAAGGGAAAAGTTCATTTGTGCATACCTCAAAACGGCAATGAATTTCGCACCAGCCTGATACTTCTCAGCACGGCCGGTAGTAATCCACCCCGCAAGTTGCCAACTCGCGGTGGCACCTGGATGCGACATCAGTGGCAGCCGGAACGGTGTGGATGCAGCTCAATCAATAAAAACACCTGACTTTTGCAACTCTACCTCACATGGGTACTATCCTTGTGATCTTGTTTTACCCCCAGGTACAGGTTTAGATGTCCTTGTTTCAAAAAGCCGTGCGCGAATATTCGGAAACTCCAGCTGGCTACGATGTCGCGATGTCCTTGGGCGTCACCGAGGTTGCCACCTCAAGGTGGCACCCTAGGTGGCAACTGGTGAGCGCAGCGAAAGAGTGTCCTGGAAGAGAGCTTCCTTTTTCGGCAGGTCGGACATGTCCTAGGGCATGTCCGAGCTCGTACCATGTCGGGAGCATTGACCGTGGCTACGGCCATTATAGCGCAACTCACGCAACTGTTGAGTGCGCAGTCGATTTTCTCCTAAATTTGGGTGGTGGTTCTTTGTGAGGTTCTTTTTTTTTCGGAATTTCCGAATGCAAGCACTTGATCGTGTTCCTAACTTCCGTGGAATCCGCATTGTGTCTATTTGTTTTGCTAGGATGTGCTTCTGTTAAGAGATCTCCTTAGGTTGTGACCAAGGCTCTACTGAGCATTGTTTATTTGCAGTTCCTCAGGCGCTATTGCCAACATTAAATCTTCGGCACCGCGCAATGCCTCCCCGCTCTCTGGTTCCAGAAGCTGCATTGTGGAAAAGGAAAAGCGCAAGAAACCTGCTGCTTCTGGTATCTTGTTCAGAAATTTCTTTTCTTTTGCATTCATATTTCCGTTCTTTCTATTTCTCTTCATCCCTATCGCAATTTGTTTTCAACCATGCACTGCGATTTTTATCTGAAATTATTAGTTTGTAAGTTTGAAGAGAAGCAGGCTGTTTACGAATTATCTTTTGGTGCAGTTTGATACAAGTTTTGGGAGTACACTACCAATTGTAGCGAAGTTTTTGTTCTACAACCCAAAAATGTGCGGTTGCGGATAACGGGTGAGCATTCGGCGAACCATATTTAGTCACCGGTCTACAGCCTGTGTCGATTAGCGAAGGATGAACTCACAAGTATACCCTTTTGTGACTGGCCAGTATGTTCACCCGAACCATCTGCCAATTAGTTCGATTGCAGTGCGTAAAATGATGGAAGAATAGTATTGCAACAGTTTAAGGAAGTTTTGACGTCTTCCATCCAGTCACCTTCTTTCTTTTTCTGTTGCAGCGTTCCAAAACATCCTAGTTAACTGAACATTTCTGGATCTAGTTTTGGAGCAGTTCCTCGGATGCTGTCTTACTCGCGTCAAGCGGCCGCATCTTTTGATTCTGCTCAATCTGCGAAGCTGTGGTTAATTTTCTCGAAACGAGCTGCTTACGCAGGAATGTTGTATGGATTCTCAACATTCGCGAATGTTTGTTTGGTTTCTTCGTTGATGGAAACACCTCTGGAATTGAGAAATGGGAATTGTTTGTGTTCCGTCGCGATCAGGTCTCGAGTGGAATTTTTGAATTTATAACCATGCAACAGGCCAACATTCCTATCATGAACATTAAATTAAGAATGTGATTCAGTGCTGTCTGTCCTTCGATTGACTCAGATTCATCTCATTGAATCATATTCTTGATGCTTATGAATGGAAAAACAATCTATGTGGAGTTCTTTTAGCAGAGGAGGGGTCGTCCTGATTGAGTAACCCGTCAAGACAGCTAAACGCTCTGCGCTTTTCAGGTACAGCGATCCACACGCCAGAGGGAGGAAAACGATTGCAGATACTTGCGGAGCTGCCAGAACTTCTCAAGTATTATCACGGGTTTTCCCACCTCTAACTTGCCTTTCTCCCGATTGCTCATCAAAACGTTTCATTCAGTTGGAGGACTTCCTTTAAATGTGAGTGTTGATTGATTTTTACATGAACACAAATTTCAACGAATTTGTGTTCTTCTAATCAATAACATATTTCTATCTGAGGAACGGCATTGCGTTAGCACTTTGTATAGGGGGGTAGTTATGGTATCGTTCAGAATCGTCTCACATTTCGCACAAGGGACATTCCAAACTCCATTCACGAACAGTTCTCCGAAAGCAGACTCCGGACTAAAGCTTTGCTCTGAAACGGCATTAGCAGCCTCAGAACCCGACTTTGGTAAGCATCTGTTATCTCACAATTTTTTGTTGTTTTATTGCTTGGAGTGGTTATCTTTCACAGCGCTTTCTATTTTACTCATTCACTGCAAGTCTTTCTTCCTCAGTGAAACTATCGTGTTTATCTCCTCTAATGTTGGAGTGCTCGAGCCTCTGAGCGGGAGCTTTAATTTGTTCATGCTGTCCCAAAGTTTGGACACTTTCGGTGTCTTGCAGAAAGATCTCCTTTACCTATTTGGTGAAATGCGTAACTACTTTCACTACTTATTGACGACCCGATTAACAAGTTAGCAAGTTAGATCATGCGCAACTAAAAGGAATTTTGAATTTTCCACATAGCAATACAGCCATGCTCACTGCTTTCTGGACCAACCGTGCATAGTAGTTTTAGATTCGTGCACGTGCGGCTGTAAAGCAGTGTAGCGACACGATTTCCAACTTCTACACCTTCAGCAGCATTATTTAATCGCCAAAGTTTGACCAGTTGTTACAACGGTAGTGGAGACATCGTAATGGACAGAGAATGGCCTGCTTCATACCACCAGTTGTTCCACTTCCTGGAGAACAACTCTCATATACTCTTCGACGTTTTGTTTATGGTCTCTGAAATCCTCGAGATTTTGAGATTTGGTCTGGCTAACAATAACGTATTAATCGAATGCGTGTGGAACAAATAACTCTAGAAGACTCCTCGTTCAATATCGTCGTCAATTGAAGTCTCGAGCTTTGCACAAGCGCAGCGCACGAGGATAGCCGGATCCGATATTTTGTGAGGAGTTATCTTATTGGACTTTTACTTGTTTTAGGCATTAAAGGTCGAGCTTCACTCCCTCATCAAAATCTGCTCGGTCCCCTACTTCTAATTTTTACTTTTGTTTCACTATTGACAACGGGATTTAATTGTCCTGTGTTAGTCAGTGTTCTAGTCTTTTCGCACCGAAATGTTGGCTGGTCCCGCCGCGAGTGGGCGTAGCGGGACGAGTTTTCCCCGCAGCCGTTTTTTCATTGTAGGTTTAACGGCGAGTTCTTCATGCTTATAGACCAAATCCTTGTAAGTGTTCTTTCGCTGGGTTGAATTCTTCTCCATTTCCTCTGATGCCTCTTAATGTCTTACAGGCGAGACTTCAAATCGGATTTGAAGCGTTGTAAAGCGTGATAAAGAGGAAGGACCTATTATGGGATAAGGTGGGGACCCGCACCCCGAACTTGAATCAAAAAAGGAACCACGCCTGGCAAGAAGTCCGTGCGGCGGTTTTCATCGAGTGCCAGAAAGACATGAGCGTGGAACAATTAAAGCGATGTTGGCGCAACAAAAAAAGCACACATTAAAGATCTGTTGCATAAGGAGAACAGGTATATTTGCGCTTTTGTTGCTTTCTCATACAACCCTCCTTATAAATATAATTATGTTAAGTTACCGAAACGGGACTGGGGGTGGGCTGGATATCGAATTAGAAAAAGCCATAAACAGGGGATTGGAAGAAATGTCGCCAATGGACGTCTCTATCGCTCGGCTTCTTGGGAAAGAAACGAGCTTTCTCGGACATCAAGTAGCAGAGTCTAATGTGGTAGCGGTGAGTAGTCACATGGGGTCTTGAGTACACATAATCTATATTCAAGTAGTAGGAATTTCAGGCATGTCCGCGGTCCACTAGTTCATCTCCGTCCCCGGTTGCAACACCAGAAGAACTTAATAGGCAGTTGTCTAATGTAGGTTAACACTTTTGATAATTATATGTCGTCTCCTTAACTTGTGCTTGTTTCAGTTTGATAGCCTTTCGGAAGAAGCCAGCGAAGATGATGACGAACCCCGGGGGCGGCACCGGCGTAAATCTCCACTGATCAGGGAGCAGCTTAAACTGATTAAAGAGCAGAGGGAGCTTGTTCGAGTAAGTTCTGTAAAATGTCCTCAGTTTCACATCTTTCACTGAACCTCATATTTTAGTTTCAAAGGATGGTGCTGGAGAGGGAAAACCTAATGTATATCAAAATGACTGAGGCTCTAACTACTTTTCTTGAGAATCGCTCCCAGCTCTCTCGTGGACGCAGTTCTCCAGATGAGCTGGTACCCCACGAAGTGGATCCACATCTCGCAGAATCCCACATATCTATTTGATAGTTATTTGTGGTAATTGTTACTGGTTGTGTTATTGATAATGTTATTGTTTGTGTTAGTGATAATGTTATTGTTTGTGCTATTGATGATAATATTGTTGTCTGATAAAGCTTTATTAGCAATACTGTTAGACATCGGTGAGGTACTTGAAAATAAGTTTGTCAAGGTAAGCTAACGTTATATAGTCAAACTTATCTAACTTTCAAAAACTATTAGTCATACATATTGTTGTTCTAAAACACGTCTAATTAGATGTGTGACTAGTCAAATAATCTCTTATATTTCTTGCACCTTGTGGTGGATGTGCCACTTCGGCCAACCTCCTGCCCAGACTGCGCATAGGACGACATCGCATGGCAATCATGATGTTATGCAGTACTGCACTCGCCATAACAACTTGATCGGCTTTCTCCGGTTCAAGACGCATTGTCGTCTCCAAAATTTTGAAACGTCCCTTGCCTAAACACGCACTCCACTATCACCCTCATCTTCTTGTGGGTTTCGTTGAACCGGTGTTGGGCTTCAGTTTGGGGGTTCCTGAACGGCGTCATGATCTCGTTGCTGTTGGAGAACCCAGAGTCAACAACCAAGCAGAATCCGCTCGGCACTCTTCCCTCACTGAACGCTTCATGTATCCTGCTCAGATTGTACATTGTGGAGTCATGTACAGAGCGGGGAAGTTGCTGTTCACATACATGAATCTTCCGCGAGCATCGACGACTGCAAGCACATTCAGGGCGCAGTACCTCTTCCTGCAGTAGTATTCCCATCCTGAATGTGGTGGTCTCAGAATGGGCAGTAGGCTTCCATCGATTGCTCCGATGACATTAGGCAGAAGACTCAAGCGCGCAAATCTATCGGCGTTCCTCCTACAGTATGTGGCGTCATCAAGTCGGAAGCTGAGGAACTTGTCCACTATTCCTGGGTGGTTGAGGGCCGCCACAAACTCCTTGATGGCATTGGAGACTGTTTTCTGGCATACTCCTAGAGTGTCAGCAAGCACCGTCTGATGCGCATTTGTGGCCAGATAGCGTAACCCAATAATCACCTGAAATACATCGGACTTATTTCCTTTAAATATTACCTCTACAAAATAGCTTAGTTTTCTTTCCCACGGTCACAAATTACCGTCAAAAACATTGGAAAAATCACTGGGAAAAGTGTCGGGGACCAGTTCTCGCCTCTCCCAAAAAATGATTTTAGTGGTCCGCAATCAACGAGCATCCACTCCTACGCTTAAAAATACGAAAAATCACACCGAAAAATGTCGGGGACCAGTTCTCGCCTCTCCCAAAAATGGTTTTGGTAATCCCTAATCCACAAAGACTCACTCCTGTGCTGAGAAAAACGTATAATCGCACTTGAAGGCATCGGGGACCATTTTTTCCTATGTAAGGTTGCTGCCGGTGCTACACAAGCAAGAAGGACTATTTCAGGCTTTTTGTGCTACTTAGCGTACCAATTTTTCGAAAACCGGAGATCCCTAATGTCGAAACATGGGGCGTGGGTTTTACTGGCAAGAATTAGAGCCAGAACATATCGATAAAAACGAATGTCTGAAATTACGGCTAGCACTGTTTGCTACGTACCTTACTCTCCAGATCAACGCTCCAGTTAGGAGTACTGTCGTCATTCATGAGCGGCGCAACAAGGCTGCAGAGTCGCCACAGATGTTGTTCACCCATCCTATATTTGCTCCGCAGAATGTCTTGATTGCTATGAAGCAGGCGGAGAGGATGAAGACGGTGGTTGCGCGACGGCCCCTCACAGGAACGTTCAACATAAATAGCGGCTGCATCTGCAAATCAGTGAATAGTAGTTAAAGCAGTCACGATCATTCGCTGTCACTAAACGTATAGGTAACATCAGAAAGGTGACAATGTGGCTAGTTTTCTCATTAATTAAAACACAAGATAACGGAAGACAAGTTAATTGTCAAATCAGAAATGATCGCGATCCGCGTAACATCGGAAATTCTTCCGGCTGATCAATGTCCACTCAAACATCGATCAAACGTTTTGGATTCATCCATGGGAACTTTCAGGAACGATTCATGCACATAGAAGGCTGCACTGAGCAAGCAGTGCAAAGTGGTTTCATGGCCGAGTGTTATCCGCGTAGAGCACGAGAAAATTTGACTTCCGGCCCACGAGTCAAAAAAAATTCGGCCCACGCGTCAAACAACAGCAATTATGCTTTTACCAGCATGGTACCAAGTAAATGTTACGATGTCACGAGCATTAAACATTCATACTACTGTTTATAAGCCCCACAAACCTTTTACAAGATATGTTAGGTCGTCCGAAAAGTAACTACACAAGTCTATCAAATTGCAATTCTATTCATAATTTTATTTGAACGCGCTGTCAATCAATATTCGATCTCCATTATGTCCGACCACTTAGCACCTGCCTAGAAGAGAGCGGATCTCATGAGGGAACAAGTCAGGAGATTTGGAAATGAAGAAGTTGTCAACTTCCTCTTGACGTTGTCTCCGTCTTCGAATCCCTTCCTCGCAAGAAAGGATTGGAGCGACCTGAAGTTGTGGTATCATCTGTGGACTCTGAGAACTGAATTGTGTGCTCTGGCATTCTCCATAAAGAGAAGAATTATCTCTTCCGGAGTGGCGACGTCACAAGCAACCAATTCCTTCAGTTGATTACAAAACAAGTTCGAGTAACTCGTAGATCGTTAGGACCAACTCCAAAGAGATGAAACCGCTGATATCCCAGCAGAAAGCCAGCAGCGCATTCTTTTCACGGTTTTCGCACTTTGACTGTGATTTCGGTTGATCCTCGAAGTCGACGCAGTGTTCGCGGCACACACTATTACCTTAGGTGCATATTTCTCAATCATGTTGATAATGGAATCGATCTAATCAAATGTAGGGCGGCAGCCGAGTAGAATAATACACACATCAACACGACTCTTCTTGCCCAGGACTTGAAGGAGAATTCGGGGCAACTTTGGAACCGTGTCAGAGGTCCGAAGAATGTCGTGCACGGTGGAGCTTGAAGTTTCGGCAAGGGCAGCTGTATCGCAGGCGGAGAGATCCGGGCTGGCCATATAATTGGCGAATAGCAACTTGTAGGATTTGTCCAATTATTATTCGGACGACTTATAATAGACCACTTACAGTTCTAGAGAAGAGATAAGAGATGAAAAAAGAGATAAATCTCGAAAAGCGCCATTCGAAAGGGAACCCTAACTCAGAAGGCCCAACATCACCTCCGTTCTCATCAGTCCGAGCAAATGGAGGGCGGACGTAGGACGAGTGGCCAAGCTATGCAAGCGCAAAATTGAGACGTCTTTATACAACTCTTTGAAACCATGCCACAAAACGTATGATCTGTTCGATCTGGGATGACGTGCATCCGCACCACTAAACACTCCTTCTCTATCGTTATCTCTAGCAAGCTAGACATGTCATTGATAGCTAGAGCTGATGGCTGGCTATGATATGGCCATGATAGGCAGACAATGATAACGATATGGACGAAGGGTGAGCGGTACGCATGCACGCCACCTCCAACAGACTACACAAAGTGATGAATGTGACACACACACATACTAACGGAAATATATTTTCCAGTTGCCTATAGAAAACGAAGATGCGAACGATAGACAGGGAAATGAGCACTGTAGGCAGGGAATTGAGACGTCGTTCGACAGATGACTGGAACGACGACAGTAAAAGTAAGATAATTTCTGTGAAGAAAACCATCGAGACTGTCACAAAATAACGGACCATCAAGAAATGAAAGGAAGAAGAGATGAATGGGAAGGAAGGCACTATTCCACTTTAACTGACCCTAAAACTTCAAGAAAAATTGTGATGAAATTTTGTATACAAAGGATGCATGTATCTGGCGCTACACGAGCTTTTCTCATTGCGTTTCACACGCGCTTGAATATCGTTTTGCATTATTTCACCTCATTGGAGATTACTGTTCCAATTGCGCGCATGTTACATTCCGCATTGCATTTTCTTAGCATTTTTTCGAAATGCACCAGTTTTGCTCATTTCTTCGGATTCTTGTTTGAATTTCGCGCGCATTGCATTTGCCATTGCATTACTTTTTGCACTTTTTTCGCGATAGATCAGTTTTGGGTTATCTTTGCAATGTTCTGTTTGAATTTTGTACGCCATTCATTACGCATTACTTTTTTCGCATTATTTTTCGCATTGCAATATTTCGTGTCCTTATTGCTGAGGACGTCAGCAGCAACTGGGCGAGTGCCTCATTGTAGGAAGACATCTCTTCCGCCAGAAGCTTAAGACACAAGTCAAGGTGGATACCTTCGGACGTGGGCCAAGCTGGAACCACTGTGCAGCACCGACCCCTTCCAACTGGAAACTCGGAACACAAGATTTTTGAGAAAGGTGGTAAACCTGGTTCTTGCAGGTCACTAAACATTGTTTGTTTGACATAAGCATCGTAAGTACTCAGAAGTTTGTACGCGAACATAAGACGAAATACTGCATTGCGGAAAAAAATGCAAAAAAATAATGCAAAGGAAAATGCACTGCGCGCGAAGTTCAAACAAGAATCCATAATGACAACTCAAAACTAAAGCGTCGCGGAAAAAATGCAGTGCGAAATGAATTGTGCACGAAATTCAAATAAGAATTTCGGCTGAGGAGAGAAATGCAAAGCAGAATTCAAATGCGACTCTAATACATTCCTAAAAGCTCGTGTCGCGCGAAAGACACGCACAACAAAGGTTATTTGAGGCGCTGAACACGGATATCGTATACATTCTGTACCTACCTTGACCTCATTTTTGTCCAGCTATGGTGAGTATGCATAGGTACGTACGCTATCTCACAGAATGCTTTCAATTTTTGCAGAGAACGGTTATTTTATGCACTGATCACGATTGAAAGCATAACTTCCCATGATACTGCCGCTTTTCTGACCGAAATCAACATTTTCTTTCAAATTCGCACAGTTAACTTATAGCTGTCGTAGAAAAATGGTTCTAGCGCACAAATTTGATGCCGTGTATGTCCACCTCAAGTAACTCTGATTCTCATTCCGCATCGGAGCGTTCTTTTATTCACACTACCTAAAGCAGAAGTTCTAAGTTACATTTATGTAACTTCGATTTTCAAGACGTGCGAAGAGCTACATAATTTGGGATCTATTGTGTGCAGCAGTTCGCATTTCTTCACCACGTCCTCTCCACTGCATGTGAGATGATGCTCCCCACTCCTCTCATACTTTTTATGAGCGCCTTACTTAATTTGATGGACCTTTTCAGCTGGCGAATTTCTCAGGGGGACCAGTTTTCAATTTCTCACGATTTCTGGCGACTTGGATCGAATGTGGTAGATCTCGTTATCTGAGTCTCCGCGTCCCCAAATAACTTCCAAGAAAAAAGATGAGACCACTGGGACGACCGCAGACAAGATGAGTACTTTAGTCTTACTAAATACAAGATGTCTCGAAATAATGTTTGACTTGTTCGAAGAGTAATATCTGGAACACGAGTGATGGGAAGAATGAACCTGACTACCCATCGCATACTCTATTCTCGGACGCATCCTGAAAGCAGATCGATTCAGAAGACATTGCATAATGTGATAGAGAAGAATTTTGTAGCCTCTTACAAACTTTGTGCAACTATGCTTGCGAGGAAATCGTAAAACTACTGAGTATGCATGTTCACCACCAAGCCGTTTTCACAGGAGCCACATCAGATAGTTGCCAGTGTAACCCCCGAACCGCAAAGGTGTGTCGCTGTGAATGGCGGACATTAAGAACAATCTAACCGCAAGGGTACGTATGTGTATCACTTCAAAAAGGGGTTTTCCGCTTTCCATCGCTTTCCGTAAACATCAGTAGCTAACGGACCACTACACGGTAATGATTCAGTAACCATTTTTCAAACGTTGACGACGTCCGAACGTGGTGCGTGTTTTACTTTTTACTTAAAACATGGCGAAAATCCTTCATGTACATGAAGCTTATACTATTACAGCGTTATATTACCAATCTAAATTGACAAATTTTCCGAAGCTATGACTTTCCCAGTGTTTTTTGTTTACCTTTAATTGCCTACCTTAGTTATTTTCATCATTGAACCGTAAAGTATGGGATCTTTGACTTTCTTCATAATACCAGCGAATTGAGTTGTTACATGAATATGTAATTACTTTTTTTCAGGATTGCCAGTGAAAACAGCCTTTCTTCAACGGCAAGGGGAAGTCCACTTTTGAAGCGATGTTAATTTGAGATAAGCAATGAGCACGCTAGGTTTCAATCCTCGCCCGGCACATTATGCTCGGATAATGGTACTCTGCGCAACACATGCACCATTTCAACTTATTTTCACTGCTTTTTTTAAATTTCTTCTTCTATGCCATGGTTAGAGTCGGGTGAAGTGCTAAATGTGTACCAGTGCGATTTCATAGGCCCAAATATGTCAAAAAAATTGAATTTTTGAAAGAAATGAGTAATGTTTTTTGAGGTAAAGCAGCCGAGATTTCTCTTCCTTGAATATTCAAATGTTCAAGCCAGTTCCTGAATTAATCCAATATTAAACATTTTTTCCATTCAGCTTTTATTTGAGCAGGGATACGTTGTTCCTACACAGTTGGTGGTGTCCAGCTTGAAAACAACAAACCTTATCTTCTATTTAATCTAGTTAGTAAAGAACAAAGATGCCCAACTCTTCACTAAGCTTTGGCTCATCCTGGAGCAGGAATTCGGAAGTTTGGTGGTGTTGTAGCGATTGCATCGCGTTTGCTTGTCGCTGAAACAAGCAGATGGCTCCCCTCGTTTTATGTAAGTTCGGATTTGTGGTCAAATTGTGTTTCGGTTAGCACACACGCGCATAACAAAATTCACCAATGCGCTAGTTTCATTCGCCGCCAGTGGAAGAAGTCGCCCCGATTCGTCAGCCCCTACAATCTGATTTGTTTCTGAACAGAAACGCGAGCCAACATAACACTTCGTTCCTTCACCTTAGCGCTCAATATACATGAACAACTTCGAAGTGTTCGTATCCGCATGTAATTGAATATGAAGCACTAGTAATGCTTCCGGTTAAATTGTTCTAATTGTCGCAGATAATAACATTGTGACTGTGTATAACATTTATTTTCCTTATTTTTCTTTTTCTATCCCTCTTGGTCACATAGTTTGAAATATCACTAGCCCATTGAACGAGCACGAGAAGTAATCCAGAATAATGCGAGAATAGTTAAATATCTGAAGAGAAGCTTCAAAAACTACATTCACTATTCATTTTTCGCACAGTTTCCATGAATGAGTTAAAATTTCTCGTCTTTCCACTTCCGCACTAGTTCCTACCATACGACATACCTATTGAAAGGCTGAAATATACATCCAGTTGCATAGCAGCGACAGGGATAAATTGTTAGATTAGAACGAAAATATTGCATGTTTAACGCCAATTCGCTTTTCTGCAGAAATCTTGCAATTAAATCCATATTTCCATGCTGGATACTATTAGATTGGGAAATTGAGAATGCGTGTTTTTGTATGAAATAATTTCTGTGTTGTTGAACCTTTCACACACACACACACACACACAGAGTGACCGCTCTACTGCGGGATGTCGCCGCGCCGTAACCTGAAATAGCTACTCATTAAAAATTTGTTTTTATCGCAGTTTTGAATTTTTCCCTTCTACGGAAAGTTCTACAAGCACATGTTCTCCATAGTACAAGTCCTGAGCGATTTAGCGGCATAAGCGCGACTTCTGGTTCCAGATATGCAGGGCAGGGCAGTCCAAGAATCGATTGACGGTCACAATTTCGGCTCAGTTACCCAAGTTCGGGGCCATTTTTGAGTAGTCGATTGTCGCATGGATTTACTCGGATGGCACAGCAAGAATTCTCTTAATTCGTATTACTCATACTATGAAGTGCTCCTCTGCAGTTTTACCTTCTTTAATAACATGAAACACGGGAAATGAGGATTTGAAAATTTCGGTCGGTTTTCTTATAAATTTCTTCAAAAAACAGAGAAATAGTAATGTTTGGTTCGCTGTATGTATAGCAAAAAATTTTCCATAACAGGCTCTTGAAAAAGTATTACCAAATGTTTGACAAAAGGAATTTGGCAGCACATTCATAAAAACGTCGAAACTTCAGCGCGCATTCCCAATTTACCACCCTAATAGAAGGCCCACACTTTCTCCTAACATTATACTTTGTGAATGCTATCGATGAAAACTGCGAATTCTACGTTTCCAAGTAGAGGATATCAGAACAAGACCTTCCACAGGTCGTATTGTGAAAGGCAGAGTTTCACCTCAGAAGTTGTTCCCAAGATTAAAAGGAAATAAAATGTGCAAACCCCGTGAGTAACGATTATATAAGCAGAAGGCCTCATAATTGTAGCGAATCCTGTTTTTAGGAGGTTTTTTCCTAGGAAAATCCTGAGAATTCTCGCCGTCTGTGGTAGATGAATGGTGCCTCATTACAAATCAGCTGCACTTGCTGGGCATGGTCGGACGAGTTCCCTACATAGATTGAACGTGGACTACGGGCACAAAGTCGTAATCGGTTCCAGTAGAACATTTAGTGAGCAATTTTGAACAACCTAGGATTCGGTGAAGCCAGTGTTTCCAAGATTTTTTGATATCTGATATTTAGAAAAGAGGTGAACTACCTTTAATATGAGATGCAATTGATAACCTTACCATTTGCATTGTCAAGTGTAATGTCCTGAGTTAAAAGTGAATAATTTGATCGATTCTACTGACAATTATTGATAATTTGATTGGTGAAATGATTTATAATACTCGAATATGCAATATACATGAAACAGAAAGCCGTACAATCCATGGTAACTCCCCCCCCCCCCCTCCCGCTCCAACTGTGCTGTTTTCCCCCTTTTTTAATTATTCAGAACTTCGACCTATTCGGAGTCGAATATTACAATTCAAATTCATTTTGCTATCAAATAAAGAATGAGACTATCACACAAAGGCTAGACGAGGCTAGAATTTATGCCTTCAATCCCGTAACCAACCGTACGTAACACCTCCCCCACCTCTCCCTATTTCCTCCGCCTCTGTGGTTTTTCTCTTGGAAATCCGTGTAAGGTGCCGGTGAAAGGCGGTTATTTGAAAGTCGAACTAGATTTAATTGTATGTTTCAAAGGACGATTCTTCGAGAACTTCTCAGACGGGTAGGGAAAAAGGTTCGGCAACGTTGTATCCCGTTTATTCACTGCTCTTCGTGTTGGTCTATTCATTTCCTCATCGTATCTCCTATCTCCCTTTAGCAGGAATTATGAGGTTCTAAGCTGATTTGGTCCAACAAACGCTAGCTACGTAGCATGCGTTGAACTCCTTTGATGACATGGCATTTAAGCATTACATGGTGATCCTAAGGTCTTTGGCCAGTTTCATGACGATTTATTACAATGAGGTTTTTGCATAATAGCGTCCGCTATACCTTTCATTTTTTATACATTTATCGGGTCGTTCCTAGTTGTATTCCGTAGTATCGCCTCATAAGACCTATCCTATGAAGAGGTAAAAATGGTTTCATCAACTGCTTTGATGTCTCAACGCGACATTGTGCGTTCGATTGGAGTAGGATATTTTTCACAAATCGAGAGATGAACAAAGGGACTGGCTGTATGCCATGGGAGGGTAATAGGTCAGTAAACGAATGAGCGAGCAATTTTGGGCGGTTTCATAAAAACAGTCAAATTATGCTGGAAGAAGTCGTATCTTCAACGGATATGTACTTCCTGGTTTTTACAAGACTCGGACTCAGGATCAGTGGGAAAATCTAAGTTTCAACTATATTGGGAGAGCAAGCGCTTTAATTGGCTCAGATTCACTACGGCATCGAACGATAGATGTTTGTGCAAGAAGGATATAATAAGCACATTTCAAATCCTCTTTAAAGGATGAATAGTAAGCTCGTCATACCGTCTAAATCGTTGACTTTCTAGTACCCTAATTCAAGTTCCCAGGCTGTATGGGATTCTCGGAGCTATGGTCTCTATTTGCACTAAATTCGAAGTTCTCATTGAAGGAAACCTGGCTGGAAGAAAAGCTATGACGAGCTGCAGATGTCCACCTAAAACTCTGCTATGGGGCTTTCTCCCTTCCGTAAGACTAACAAGAGCGGAGCCTCTGGGATCTCATTAGCATTTTTTGTCTTCAATTACCTCATTTAACAACTAATATAGTTTGGTCATCTTTCCAACCATGTAGAGTTTCTGCAGCACGTGAAAGTCGAGCAAACACTTTTGGATCACCCTGAATATGCTAAGGTATTTAACAATTCTCTCGTTAAGAGAATTTGCTGAAATGATCAGTGCCGTTCTACATACCTACTTGCGGCCCCATCTTTTTCACAGTTTACACTCGTCGAAATTTCTTTTCTCATACGAAAAATACAAGATGTCGCCTGCAGCTCTCGTTCGAGTCTTAAGATATGCTAAGTCGTGACGAAAAAAACCCTCCTCATTACTATGGAGAGAAGTCTATCCGGGCAATTTCGTTTTCGTTTCAAAATTGTTGTTTCGATAGTCTTGATAGTCTCTGTTCTCTCACTCTCGTTCATCTCTGCAGTTTCACTCTTCCGATAAGAAAATATCTCACGACATGTCATCTCGTCATCTCTTCACTGGGCCTCCTGGAAGCTAAGTCGATATTGGGATGCATATATCAATGGAGGAGGGGAATGGGACCAAGTGCTTCGAGCATTTTTTCCAATGTTGAACGTATCCATCAAATATGATTTGTAGGAGGCGAACGACGTGAAACATCTTCAATGCTGGGCATTTTCTATAGGAGAGTGGGTTGCACTATCCTTGAACGATTCCTGTTATCATTTATCCTCGTCCAAATGTACCTTATCGAAATCACCTAGCCCGTCGCATTGGTAGAATAATAGTAAGGTATGATATGCTCTATGGGAGGAAAAGTGCAGATCCTAGGGTATGCTCGGAGCACCTCTCTGCTCTTTGAACCAGAATCGATTTGGACTTTACATCTGGAGAAAGGATAACTGACATGACAAGGGCTGTGTTGGCTTTATTCTGATCAGAAGTTCCTGGTTAATGGCATTATTGTGTGAATAGCTAAGATTTTATTCAGACCTTTGTCAAGAAGGGGCCTTTCCTGGCATGTACGTATTCCTCATAATCATCTTCCCTCCGACCCCTATATGGCATAAAAATGTGCAGCATTCCTCTCGGATTTGTGATCATCCATTACCATCTGCTCGCGGTTTAATATTTCATCCGTCTTCAGCGACACCAAATTTTTCTATTCTATTTGATTGGAAAAGTTTTGTGTCGTTGGATTCTTATTGGAAAACTTTTTTTTGCTGGAATACTAGACCTCTCCACCTAGACGTCACACCATACGACCTTTCTGGAACACAAGATTCGTTCGCCCTTATCTCTTAGGATAGAATAATGGGAAATATGGCAAGTCCAGATAGTGACTGCTGCACTCACTACTATTCCCATTCCCTTCAACAATATGTATTATCCTCTTTTTCCACAGGAAATACCCCTTAGGATGAAGGCGTCGTCGCCAAGACGTTTATCTCAATTGAAGGTCAATAACAATTCTTACCTGCCCACGCAACCGATTCACCATTCTGAGATTCTGGGAATCCGCGACCTCCGCTTTATAATGATTTCGCTCTTTCATTAGGTGCTTGAGAAAAACGGCTATTCCCATACTTAGACATGAATAAAGGATATCTAATCTCCAATGCTCTTGCAGAAATGAAGCTCAGACAAATTCTTCTCTCGTTTGTTAAAGTAGTGAGTAATAACAAGTTGGTAATGTCCACATTGCATTCGTATGACATTCTATCCCTCCCTCCACATGATAAAAAAACTCAAACAAACATTCGCCAAATCCGCTAAGCCTTCTTATCTTCCATTAAGAAACGCTACTCATTTCTCAGGAATTGTTCCTACTTGTTCTTGCCGACAATGAGACCTAATTTATGTAACGTTTATCTGTCCAGGCTTCTGCGGTTTGCGAGCCCCTTCGCGTAGCCGAACGATGTCCCTTTTTTCGGTCATTGATGAAGATCTCTAGGGGGATTTGCCATTTCGGAATTGCTGTGTCAAACACGATGAATAGCTCAGCAGTTTTCCACTCAGAGCCTCAGAATCTCAACCTTATCGACAGCTTCACCTGTTTTTCAAGCAGTTCAACGCTACAGCAGTAAGTTGGATTCTAGGGTATTTGTCAGATTAATCTCATATCCCATCATATTTCCCGTGCATGTTTCCCTTGCATATCTACACTGAACTCTAACAGATCGCTTCTCGGTCTCCACCGTCTCATGTTACTCAGTAAAACGAGTAAAATGAGATGTGTGTTCTCTACGAAGTTTCAGCCAGAGAGGAAAAACAAGCATTCAGCTGTGATCTCCTTTTGATTCTCTTTACTGACTCATAAGAACGTGTTTCACAAGAAATTCTACAATTTTTCGAGTTTAGTCTAACATTGGGTGTCCACCCCACTACTGGCCCACCACACTGCAGGGATTACATTTCATTCATTCATATTCTGATCATAAAAAAACCCAATGTCCGGATAACTAGGAATATGTCTCCGGTAGGAAGGCGTGCAAAGCCTCACGAGCAAAAGATGGCTCCAGCCAAGTGCAGCCCCTACGTGAGGAGTGCGAAATCCATTATTCTGAGCAATATGCATCTGATTTGTATGGGGAATTGGAGTGCAGTGCTCACTGAATTCAGGACGCAACAAGTCAAATGTTTTCGTTGTGGGGCGCTTGCCCACTTCGCAATTGAATCGCCAAAACTTGCCTCGGTTACATGGGGTTGACAATGCCCAAAACCTGCTGTTCTCTCCTACACATCTCATTATTCTCCCATATAGCTTTAATATGCGGCACTGGAAATCTGATGGCTATGTTCTTATTCGGCATCGGTATCTACTACGAACATGAGCATCCAAGCAATTCGATTTTGATCCATGTAGCTAACCATTCTAGAAATGTTGATACTTTTTCTGTCAGTTGGATTGAATATTCAGTTCGAAGTTGAGCAGAATTTTAAGATCTAATCGTTGTCCTCATAGTTACGTTAGAGTTTTTCACTTCTCACATAGTGTTGCTTTCTGTATTTTCCGGATATACTACATTATCGTAACGTTATTTAGTAAATTAGGTTTGAGCATGATTTTCCAAAGTTAGCCGAAATTTAACTTTCAGGGAGTACGCACATAGGTGAATATTAGGTTGGTGCGAAAGTCTTGCACCAACATTTATTTTCCGAACCAGAATTTCTTGGTCTTGAATTGAATTTCTTCAGCAATAGAATATGGTAGAATGCTGTGCTAAATCTCATCTATAAAAATTGACAGACCAAGCTCCTACCACAAACAACAATATTATGCTTGTCTGAAAAGCGTAAAACTTGATGTAAGACTATCGAGCCAACCTAATGTAAACTTAAAGTTTCAAATTTTGCTTATGAAAAAGTCCATAGTCGCAAAGCAACGAATTTCCGCTTCATTATGTTTCCAAGCACTTTTTCCGTAAAAACTTGTGGATTCCATGCAGCGTTACCCGCTCGAACTGTAACAGCACTCTTAACATGGATCTCATGGATCTTTGTCCTTGTTTTTCATTACTTATTTGCCTTCTTCTTAAGCGTCATTCACAGACTTGTTTTTCATTACTTATTTGCCTTCTTCTTAAGCGTCATTCACAGAACTTCTGTTCGATGTGGTACTGACCAGATGTGTCAACCGTATTTATTTATTTATTTATTGTACACTCGAAGGTGTGCGCATAAGTAAAAGAAAATAGTAAAGTAGAAACAATAAACCAAACAATGTTAGAATTTCGTAAAAGGTGTAACATGCATTGTCTGACGGAGCTAGAGATGCGAGATTGAAACATCAGG